>SJYC01007901.1:0-35878 GCA_006408675.1 Madoqua kirkii
TGAATCATTTATTACACTTTCCTATTAAGAAAATTCATCTTTTGTTCCACTTCTTAAAAAAAAAAATGAGGTAAATTCACATACAATAAATAAATTTACATACAATAAAACAAACAGATCTCAGGTGTTTTGCTAGTGGCAAAGAACCCGCCTGCCAATGCAGGAGACAGAAGCATTTGATCCCAACTAGGTGCTTAGTCATGTCCAACTCTTTGGGACCGTATGGACCGTGGCTTGCCAGGCTCCTCTGTCCATGGGATTCTCCAGGCAAGAATACGGGAGGGGGTTTGGGCTTCTGGGATAGCTCAGCTGGTAAAGAGTCTGCCTCCAGTGCTGGAGACCCCAGTTCCATTTCTAGGTTGGGAAGTTCCCCTGGAGAAGGAGTAGGCTACCCACTCTACTCAAGTTTTCTTGGGGTCCCTGGTGGCTCAGACAGTAAAGAATTCACCCACCATTCAGGAGACCTGGGTTTGATCCCTGGGTCAGGAAGATCCCTTGCAGGAGGAAATGGCAACCCACTCCAGTATTCTTGCCTGGAGAATACCCATGAATAGAGGAGTCTGGCAGGCTACACTCCATGGGGTCACAAAGGGTCAGACACAACTGAGCGACTAAGCACAGCACACAGCCCCCTTCCAGTCTATCTCCCCACCACTGATTCCTATAGACAAAGGCTTTTTATAAAATTTTTGAGATTCATGCAGTAAATCAGTAAATCATTCTTTTTTATTACTAATCAGTACTCCATTCCATGAATATACCATAATTTGTGTATCCACTCTCCTGATGTTGGGTACCTGGGCTGCTTCCAATTTGGGATTATTATGAATAAGGCTGCTATGAACATGCTTGTGTAAGTCTTTCGGTGGATATATGTTTTCAATTCTGTTCCAGTTCTTTCTTTACTCAAAACTGGTCCTTTCTAGAGCTAATCCTCTTGAAAGTGTCAGCTCTGACATATTTGTGTTACTCTGGGAAAAATATTACAGTTCAAGGATTCATTGCTTTAAGAGTAAAACCATTACATTTCAAAGAAACTAGCTTTTTAAGTGGGGAAGAACTAGTATATTCAAAGTTTCACAACTAGCTTTTCAATCTATAAACTTTTTTGACTTTTGAATGGGTAGCTTTTTGTTATTCTATTTTAAAAGGTTGTATGACAGGGAAAGCTTTTTTAAAAGTTAATATATTTGAATACAATATACTTTCAAAGAGGGAATTATACTAATTTACCTTAAAAGCCTCACTGTTAAAGATGTAACCTAAACAAAGATAGGTTTTTGACGAAGTTGTTTTGACGGGTAAGGGCTATCTATAAATACTGTACAGTAATTAAGGATCTCCAAGTGTTTACTAAGAATGCAGAGTCATCATGAGAGAGTCAATTGCTTTAAAACACCACTGGATCTAAATAGGGATGGAAAAACAGGCAACAATAATGTGAACTGTAACTTTTTTTTTTGCTCTAAGTATCATAGAGAAGAAATGAAAATATTTTTGATCTGTAGACATTTTAAACAATTTATTTTGAAAAGTTATCTTCCAGGTTTTTATTTCAACAAAAAAAAAGGTCTAAGATGGACTCTAAAAGTAGTTCATTCAAGACATCCAAATGTCATTAGCTAATACAATCTAATCAAGAGACGCAGCTCAGAGAGGAGATCGGTCACTGAAGTTTTTCTTCCATAGTGCTCCAAAATAGATTCTGCAACTGTTATATTATCATTGTCCAGTGCAAAGCAGACTCTCATTTTTTGTAAAGTAATTTTATTACAAACATCATTTCCTAAACAAATGGACATTACAATGAGAACTAAAATGTAGACACACTGAAATGTGACAGGTTAAATATGCACTATAAAGATATTTATCAGAGTTGTCATTATTTCTGAGAATCATTCTTCACATTAAGTATTTAAGAGCATCAAAGAAGAAACTACTATATATTATTTATTCAAAAGGGAAAAGGTTTAGGTTGAGTTTTCTGAATGCCTTAATAGGAATTAAATTGCTGACAGAATTTCTTGAGAAGGGAAAAAAAAAGTTTGAAAGTCTTCTAGTCACACCTTCCAGGCTCCTTCATCTACACTCTATTTATGGAAAATTTTAATATAAAACCAGCCACAATCAGAAACAACACACATAATTAAGGTTAAACTGGGTTCACCCTGGTGGCTCAGGGTAAAGAATCTACCTGCACTGCAGGAGCTGCAGGAGACCTGGGTTTGATCCCTGGGTTGGAAAGATCCCCTGGAGAAGGAAATGGCAACCCACTCTTGCCTGGAGAACCCCACGGACAGAGAAGCCTGGCAGACTAAGTCCATAGGGTGGCAAAGAGATGACTTAGCACGCACAGGTTGTCATGGGAGTAAGGGGATTTTTTTTTCTTTCTTGACTGCTAAAAACTCATCAGTTAATTTACACAAATTATTAAGAAAGTAAGTTGGCAACTGGGAACAAATGTCACAAAATGATTGTATCCTTTTGACGTATTACCATTTAATGAATACATTTAGAGGTGTAACTTAAAGAGGGAAAAAATAATTGGTATAGGGCTACTTACCCACTGAACATTATGAATAAAATATATATATTAAAAACATTAAAAACTTCCAGCTGCAGGGAAATGGTTAGGCCTACCGTGATGTAAAAAAAATAAGGGGAGAAAAAGTCAAATTTTTACATAATTGCTGTAATCCATCAGAATAAACTAGTAAAATCAAAAGAGAACTAAGATGTTTACAAACACTTGATCTGAAAGCTTTTTCATCTTATGTTACTTTTATGTTACTCCTTATGTGTAGATTATTTTAGTGTTTATTACTCAGTTACCACTCTTTCTGTTCAATTACATGCTTTCTGTCAAACCTTTTAACATCTAAAAATGTTAAATTTTCACAATCCATTTGTCAACAAAACAAACGTCTGTGATTATTATTTAAAGAATCTCTAGATTTAGACTAGATTTAGATCTAGTTTACCACCTCTTACCTATCCACCACCAGATACTGTCTTTTGCTTTTTCTTTAAATCTCTGAGAGGGGAGAGCTCTCAAAGCACCCTATTAAGTAAAGTATTCTCCAATTAAAAAAAAAAAAAAAAAGAATTCCTTTAACATGCAACTAAAATCCATGTTCAATAACTATCACTAACTTGGCCCTAGTTGTCTTCTGGTCTACACAAAACACACCTTATTTTTCTTTTGTCAGAGTTTACTGTACTTTAAGTCAGCTACCATAGTGTCTAAACTGCTCCAGAAGCAGCCCTATTTACCTCAAAATTATCTTAATTCATGCTTACATTCCCTGGTAATCAGTCAGAACATATGAGTCAATGTCTGCTTTATCAATAACTAGCTTCCCCACCCTCCTCCCCCCTTCACCCTAATCAGTGCCTGAGTCTGGTTTACCCATATCTTACTTGCATTGTAAAGCTAAGAACCCAGCAAAATCTTCCAAGTTTTGGCAGCATTCTGGAAATGTTCATCTTTTAGATATGAAATCCTGCGCTGTGGGTTCTATTTTGTAAAGGAGGGAACTTAAGTGCAAATGTTACATGTTATCAGTAAATTTCACTTTCTAATTTTTGGTCTGTCATACCAGCAAAAGTTATCTTTCCTCCAACTCGAGTAAACTGAATTGCTTCCAGGCCCGTAGATACGGTGATGACCTCAAATGACCCCATACAGGTTGACACTCCCCCATGGAACTGGAGTTGTCTAATTTTGTTAATAAATAAAACCACCAGATACATGTGTATGTGTGTTTCTCTCTCACACAGACATACCCACACTATGTGGGTCAAACTCAGCCAAGAGCTGGGACGGCCTGATACACAGAACCTTGGATAACGACTTTTCCTGCTTTAAAATAAACCAGCAACGTTGCAGGGAGCGATGGAGATGAAAAAAATGGGCCTGTTCCCAATTCAGCACCTTCTCTGCAAAAACCTGGTCTCTCAACACTGAAAGACACTGCAGACAGACAAGAAAATAAGCTCAGGGGGCCGCCAACTCCCAAGTTGCGGCCTCACACACACTCCGAGGATGCAGTGCCGGCGCGTGCCCACCTACTCCGCGACTGCACTGAGAATGGTAGTGGGGGTGCTGTGCTCAGTCCTGTCCGCTCCTTGCGAAACCACGGACTGTAGCTCCCCAGCCTCCTCTGTCCACGGGATTCTCCAGGCAAGAATACTGGAGTGGGATCCCAGGTCACGCGCCACCCGCCAGGCCCGGCCCCGCCCCTCGGCCCGAGGATTTTCAGTGCCCGCCCCCACCCTCCGCCTGGGGAAGCGTGCAAGGACGGGGACTGGCTGAAGGCTCGGATTACCTGTGAGTCGGGCGAACCCGGTAATACTCTCGGGCACTGGAAGCCGCTTCAGATACGCGGGGAGCTGCACCTTCACGATGCGGGCCACGCTCTCCAGCACCATCCTGGCCAGCGGCGTCCGCTCCTCGCCCGACTCCCGCGGCTCTCCGGCGGAGTTGCTGCGCCTGCGCCGAGCGCGGAAGCGGCCTACCGGCGCTCTCTGCCGGGACCAGGCCGGGGCGGGGCTGGGCCCCTTTACGGAGAGGTGAGCTGCCGGGCGCCGATTGGCAGCGGGCGGGTGACGTGCGCGCCCCTCGGAGGCCGAAGGGGTGCGGGCGGCGGTTGGGCAGCGACACGATGCGGGCCACGCTCTCCAGCACCATCCTGGCCGGCGGCGTCCGCTCCTCGCCCGACTCCCGCGGCTCTTCGGCGGAGCTGCTGCGCCTGCGCCCAGAGCGGAAGCGGCCGACCCGCGCGCTCTGCCGGGACCGGGCCGGGGCGGGGCTGGGGACCCCAGCGCGGAGAGGTGAGCTGCCCGGCGCCGATTGGCAGCGGGCCGGTGACGTGCGCGCCCGAAGGGGCGCGGGCGGCCGTGGGGCAGCGAGGCCCGCCTCTGAGTCTTGAGGTGGAAGAGGGCCCTCACGGTGGGCCTTTCGCGTCTGGAGGCCCAAGAAACGATACTGTGTCCGAGGAGGGAAAGCACGTGAGAGTACTGTGTAACCGGAAGTGCCTTTCAAAAGTGAGTTTCTCCTGGCGTCGCTTTTTACCTCGGGCCCTCTTGTCCCAGCCACGACCCCAGAATTGCAGATTCTCCTTAGAGCACCCCCCCCCCCGCCCCGCCCCGCAACCCCGCAGTGCCTAATTTTGCTCGCTCTCTCCCCTCTCCAAGTCTGGCTCTTTTTTTTGTTTGTTTGTTTTAAGAAAGAAGATTCCTAAACTAGGCACTGCTCACTACCTTGCTCCGTAGCTGTTTAGTGCCAAACTGCTCCGAGGCCCTGACTCAGACCAGAGCCGTTAGAGTCCTTACTTAGACATCTATTTTCAGTTGATAATTCTTCTGTAGATCAGATTTTTTTTTTTTTCCGGTTAACTAGAACTGGGAAAGTGTTTATGAAGATTTAGGGTTTCCCTTATTTCATGTTGTAGGGCTTCTGCTACAAACTAAAGTATCCTTGGAGAGCTTTAATTTTTATTTAGGTTTATTAACCCTGAAAAATAGAAAGGAGATAGCTTCACTCCCGTGAAGCACCTTCCTTGACAGGACTTTGTTTCATGTTTTTAAAGTGAAGTATCCGAAGCAGTGCACTTGATGACTGCATATTGTGTATTTGTATCTTAATAACCCAGCCTCATTTCCTTTCTGAACTCTGCTTGACCAACAGCATAGAACAATGAACTGCACAAGGGCCAGTATTTCACTTGTATGACTTAAAATGTAACAACCAATTGTTAATATGTAAGTTTAAAAAATTTTTCTCTTGGTAGTTCATCCTAAAGTGAAAAGGAATTTTTTTAAAGCAACTTTTCATTCTCCGGACTGTTTCATATTTGTTACCGTCCTTCACTAAAAAAATAATCATCAGTAAGAGAATTAATTGAAATCTAGATAAATCGATTTTCTGTCATTTTACCCTGGTCAAAATTGTCAAAGTAAAATTATAATGGAAATTTCTACCAAGATGTTTAGATACAGATTCATGTTCATGAGCTAGGGTAGTATAGAAGTGATGATTGAAAGGTTGGTGTTTACATTCAGATTCCTTTCAGTTTACTCCTGGGAGCTTACTTTTGATTTAGTGGAAGAAGGATCCTGGAGCTTGTTTATCCTGAAAATGATGAGCTGAACTGCCTGTCCTTAAGACTGTTGTTTTGGGAGGTGGTTGAGGCAGGGTGGTTTGCAGGAGTGGGGCCATTAGGGGAAGAAAGCTTAGAGAGGCCACTAAATATTCGTTTCTTATTTAGAGGCTTTGTTGTCTTGACAGGAGCAAAGCAAGCTGTGTTAAGTGAGATTCCTAAAGCCTCTAAGAAGTTTTTCTTTAAAGGATTAAGAGATTATATACCTCAGTTAAGAGGTATATAATAAAATGCTCAAGTGCCAAATGACCAAGTCAATGTAACCAACACCCAGATCCACATATTCAGAATACACCAAACACACCATGGAGTCTCTGTGTCCCTACTAATCACATCCCCTTACCACCACCACCACTGTTCTTCCTTTACATGTTCTTTTATCCACTATGTAGTTAAAGTATCCCCTATGTAGTTCTTTTGTGACTTCTTTGAGCAGTGAATAGCTGTTTTGCTATCCAAGTAGAAGAAATGCAGTGAAGAGAAGTCTATATGGATGAAACATTTTTCTTTTTTTGTCTTAAAATTTCAAGATGTGTAGACATACATTAGCTATTTCTGATGCATTAAATAATTATATATACGTATATATAATGTATAAAAGGACATAGTTCCTAACCCCACCAATTAAAAAAAAAACCCTTATTGTGCATTTTAGGGAACATTTTCTTACATTCCCTTTGCTTTAACTTTTAAGTCCTGTTTTGCTTTATTTTTTAATTTCCACTTCATTTCTACCACCCTATCTTCTTGGCAGAACATAAAGTAGAGGAGCTGAAGGTAATTGTTAAAAACAGAAGTGGCAGGCTTATCTGACCACCTTCTGATGTTGTTGTTAAGTTCCTAAGTCACCTCCAACTCTGTGACCCCATGGGCTACAACACACCAGGCTTTCCTGTCCTTCACTGTCTCCTGGAGTTTGCTCAAACTCATCTCCATTGAGCTGGTGATGCCATCCAGCCATCTCATCCTCTGTCGCCTCATTCTCCTCCTGCTCTTAATCTTCCCCAGTATCATCTTCTATGTAATACCCAACAAAATGTGGGGTTTTTAAAATTAATTTAGTCATGTCACATGGTGTGAGGGATCCCCAACCAGAGATGAGACCCACACCCCCTACAGAAGCTCGGAGTCTTAACCACTAGACCACCAGGGACGTCCCAAAATCTGGTTTTATTATAAGTGTTTATTTCTTATATTTAGACCTCATAAAAGACTTATGATCAGAAAAAGCCAGACAAAATAGTATGTGAATAAGGTTAAAGCAGTGATTAGTATTAAGAATTTGAGTGAGCAGACTTCCCTGGTGGTCCAGTGGCTGAGACTCTGTGCTTCCACTGCAGGGGGAACGGGTTCCATCTGTGGTTGGGGAACTAAGATCCCTCATGCTGTACAGCCCCAGGTTGGATAGGGGAAGAATGAGGACTGGTAGTCCTTTGCTTGCTTTATGTCTTAGCTATGCCCAAATTTCTACTTGCCTTACATGCTGTCCTAGAAATTCATCTAGTTCTGTAAATTTATACAGCCCAAATCTCTATTTCCAGCCCAGATTCTCTAGTACTAATCCCAAATGCCTCCAGGACATCTTTGGGCATCTTTCTCCATTTTTCTATTGCTTTGCTCATCGTTTTCATTGATTTATGTTTTCTGGATAATAATACATTGTAGGTTGTATTAGTTGCCTGTCATCTTCCAGTCCATGCCTTTTCTCTGGCGTTTGTTATGGTGTCTTTTTTTACATTGAAATTTAGTTTGAATGTAATCAGATTTATTCATCTTTTCCTGTATATTTTTTGCTTTGGGTGTCTGATTTAAGAAATCCTCTCCTAAAGAAAAGAAGTCATTTCCTACCTCAAAATGACAAAGATATTCATCTTTTTGCTAAAAATTATAAACTTTTATTCTTCATATTTTATTCTTTTTTAACTCAATCTCCTATTTTTGTGCATAAGGTAGAAATCTAATTCATTTATTTTATATATAAACAACTAATTGTTCTAGCAGCAACTATTAAATAGTGTGACTCTTCTTTTATAGTTTGTAAGTCATTGATTTCAAATCAGATTTCCACACATCCATGGACTGTTTTTTCTTTTCCATTGGTTAATTTGTATGACCTCTATTATATTATCACACTATCATAATTGCTGCAGCTTTATTATAAGTGTTAATACCCAGCAAGATATTAACAGTGGTTAATATTCACCTATTTCCTTGGAAATGCCAGATTCTTTCCTACTGTGTATGAATTTCACAGTCATTTTATTAAGTTTTATGAAAAACTTGAATGTTACTGAAAATTCACTAGGACCTCAGTTTCTCTTCTGTAATATGCTGATAGTAATGGTTGTTATGACTAGATTTAATTAATTTTTTTAGTGTGTGTGCTTAATAAATGGTTATTATCATCAGTATCATCATCATCAATGAACGAGCATTTATTCTGGCTTTGAGATCTTAAATTCAGAAATCCTGTCTTCTAACCACAACTTGCTGTATTTGTTTATACATTGTCTACTCCGTTACTCCCTCTAACCTTATTCTTTGACTTCTTCAATATATTTAGTGTTGAAACCATTTCTCTTTTTCTAGCTGTCAGTTCATTCCTAGCTTTATTTATTTTTTTCCCCATTCCTCACAAAAGTTGCTCCAAATCTTCACCATTCTTTATTATTTACTTATTAAGCCTTCTAAGTTGATACTACCAGTCTTATTTTGTGCTCAGATGACCTTGATTTGTAGTTACTGGAGATTTTTTCCTCACCATCATCTCTGAATGTGGCTATAATTCCTCCTGTACTTAGCATCTTCCCAGTCCTTCAGGTCTACCAGCTCCCTATGTTCTAGAACTGATCCTCTAAGATCTTGTTCCATCAGTTATCTTCCCTCAAATTTTCATTTTCTTTCTCTCTACTGGTTCTATAAATTGGTGATTTCCAGGTTTTCACATTTCACCAGCCAATACATTTTAAATTAAGGAAGTAAACATGGGTTTGCCAACATTTTATTTTGTCAAGAAAAGATATTTGAAAACAGTATGCTGTTGCTGCTGCTGCTAAGTCACTTCACTCGTATCCGACTCTGTGCAACCCCATAGACAGCAGCCCACCAGGCTCCCCTGACCCTGGGATTCTCCAGGCAAGAACACTGGAGTGGGTTGCCATTTCCTTCTCCAATGCAGGAAAGTAAAAAGTGAAAGTGAAGTCGTTCAGTCCTGTTTGACTCTTAGTGACCCCATGGACTGCAGCCTACCAGGCTCCTCCATCCATGGGATTTTCCAGGCAAGAGTAATGGAGTGGGGTGCCATTGCCTTCTCCAATTAAAACAGTATAATAAACAGCAAAAACTGATTAGCATCTACTACCAGAAAGTAGTATAGCATAATAGATAAGATCAGAAGATTCCGGAGCTAGACTGTTTGGATTAGAATTCTGGCTGTGCCAGGGTAGATTATGTAACCTATAAGATGAAGATAATACTTACCTCTTAAGGTTGTATGGTATATACTAATTCAGTGAGTTAATATGTACGAGGCAACTGAAAAAGCATAATAGATAAGATCAGAAGATTCCGGAGCTAGACTGTTTGGATTAGAATTCTGGCTGTGCCAGGGTAGATTATGTAACCTATAAGATGAAGATAATACTTACCTCTTAAGGTTGTATGGTATATACTAATTCAGTGAGTTAATATGTACGAGGCAACTGAAACAGTCCCCGGCACATAGACATGCACAATAGTGTTAGCATTTATCTTCATCATAATTATCATTTTTATATCACCATCAACACATCTTTTTTTCTTGTAGCTGCATCTTATTTTGTTTTTTTGCAGCAGTTGCTCTAGGGCTGCACAGTGTGTATGATAGTGCAGTGTGCCAATGCTAATCACATGCGGCTCTTGTGGTGGGGTGGGTAATTAAGATTGCTCTAAGTATAAAATTCCTGTCTCTTTCAGAATTTTCCACAGTTTATTGTGATCCACACAGTCAAAGGCTTTGACATAGTCAATAAAGCAGAAGTAGATGTTTTTCTGGAATTCTCTTGCTTTTTCTATGATCCAGCGGATGTTGGCAATTTGATCTCTCGTTCCTCTCCCTTTTCTAAAACCAGCTTGAACATCAGGAAGTTCATGGTTCACGTATTGCTGAAGCCTGGCTTGGAGAATTTTGAGCGTTACTTTACTAGTATGTGAGATGAGTGCAGTTGTGCGGTAGTTTGAGCATTCTTTGACATTGCCTTTCTTTGGGATTGGAATGAAAACTGACCTTTTCCAGTCCTGTGGCCACTGCTGAGTTTTCCAAATTTGCTGGCATATTGAGTGCAGCACTTTCACAGCATTATCTTTCAGGATTTGAAATAGCTCAACTGGAATTTTATCACCTCCACTAGCTTTGTTCGTAGTGATGCTTTCTAAGGCCCACTTGACTTCACATTCCAAGATGTCTGGCTGTAGATGAGTGATCACACCATTGTGATTATCTGGGTCGTGAAGATCCTTATTGTACAGTTCTTCTGTGTATTCTTGCCAGACCACCTGACCTGCCTCTTGAGAAATCTGTATGCAGGTCAGGAAGCAACAGTTAGAACTGGATATGGAACAACAGACTGTTCCAAATAGGAAAAGGACTACGTGAAGGCTGTATATTGTCACCCTGCTTATTTAACTTCTATGCAGAGTACATCATGAGAAACATTGGACTGGAAGAAACAAGCTGGAATCAAGATTGCGAGGAGAAATATCAATAACCTCAGATATGCAGATGACACCACCCTTATGGCAGAAAATGAAGAGGAACTAAAAAGCCTCTTGATGAAAGTAAAAGTGGAGAGTGAAAAAGTTGGCTTAAAGCTCAACATTCAGAAAACGAAGATCATGGCCTCCAGTCCCATCACTTCATGGGAAATAGATGGGGAAACAGTGGAAACAGTGTCAGACTTTATTTTTAGGGCTCCAAAATCACTGCAGATGGTGATTGCAGACATGAAATTAAAAACCGCTTACTCCTTGGAAGAAAAGTTATGACCAACCTAGATAGCATATTCAAAAGCAAAGACATTACTTTGCTGACTAAGGTCCGTCTAGTCAAGGCTATGGTTTTTCCTGTGGTCATGTATGGATGTGACAGTTGGCCTGTGAAGAAGGCTGAGCACCGAAGAATTGATGCTTTTGAACTGTGGTGTTGGAGAAGACTCTTGAGAGTCCCTTAGACTGCAGGGAGATCCAACCAGTCCATTCTAAAGGAGATCAGCCTTGGGATTTCTTTAGAAGGAATGATGGTAAAACTGAAACTCCAGTACTTTGGCCATCTCATGCGAAGAGTTGACTGATTGGAAAAGACTCTGATGCTAGAAGGGATTGGAGGCAGGAGTAAAAGGGACGACAGAGAATGAGATGGCTGGATGGCATCACTGACTCGATGGACATGAGTTTGGGTGAACTCTGGGCGTTGGTGATGGACAGGGAAGCCTGACGTGCTGCGATTTATGGGGTCGCAGAGTTGGACACGACTAAGCGACTGAACTAAACTGAACTGAAGTATAAAATGCTTAAGGGGACTTCATGCTGATTTCTGGAGCTTTTTTCCTGTGTATCTCCTGCCTTTCTCTCTCTGTAAAGATAACAAGTAGAGAGACAAAGACTAGATTGTTCAAGTTTATAGAGAGAAAAAACAAATTTCATGTGATGCATACAGAGATGAATGTGTTAAGACTTCTCAGTAACAATTCTGGAAGCAAAAGGGTAATGGAGCAATGCTTCAAAATTCTGAAGGAAAATTACTTATAATTGAGAGTTCTGTACAGGCAATGCTGTTACTCAGATACAAGGCTAAAAGAAATTATTTTCAATCCTAAAATGTCTCAAATATGCAGTTCATACATCCTTTCTAAAGAAACTAATGAAGGATGTGTACCACCTACATGACAAACCAAGAAGAACTAGGACATGTGATCAAGGAAATAAGCCCAAAGTAAAAGAAAAGTAAAAGGAATTACAGATTGATAGACTGGAACCGTAAGATGAAATTAATGTGATACCTAATAATGTTTGAATAGATTGAAAGGAGACTTACCCTCCTGGGCTCAAATCAATGATTATTACATGAACAACTAAGCAAGTCTTTAAAAAAATTTTTTTTAAATCTGTCAGTTTATGTGTTCAAAAAACTTTAAGGGATGAACAAAACTCTTTTTAAAAGAGGATTTTAATTTTGGTGTTTGGCGTTTTTATACTTCCCCCCTTTTTTGAGGAACCACATTTTAACTGCCCTGCCTTACCCACAGCGTTAAGAGGAAGAGGAAATGCAGCAAACTGGAAATAAAAGCAAAACTAGAGAAACAAAACTGGTATTTTAAAATTAATAACAACTGGTAAAGCTGTAAAAATCATTTTCCGTAATACTTGTGGTACTTAAACAATACACACAAGTGCCTAATAGAAAATTCCTAGAGACATGGTAGAGTGAACTTGGAAAAAAGGCTTTCTATCCTATAATAGAATCTATGAGTGTGTATTGAGATGCCACTTTTGCAGTCATTGACTAGGCAAAGATTATAATTTAAAAGTAAATACTGGAGAAGGAAATGGCAACTCACTCCAGTATTCTTGCCTGGAGAATCCCCATGGACAGAGGAGCCTGGCGGGCCACAGTCCATAGGGTTGCAAAGAGAAGGACATGACTGAAGTGACTTAGCATGCATGCACACTGGTATAAATGTAAACTTTTTCAACCTATTTGCAAAACAGTCTGGCAATATGTATTAAAATGTTTTAAACTAGAAATATCTTTTGTCCTAGCTATATCTTTCTTGGGAATCTATCCAATAGGTATAAAATATGTAAGTGGAAGTCACTCAGTTGTGTCCTACTCTTCGTGACTGCATGGATATATAATCCATGGGATTCTCTAGGCCAGAATACTGGAGTGGGTAGCCATTCCCTTTGCCAGGGGATCTTCCCAAGCCAGGGATTGAACCCAAATCTCCAGCATTGTGGGTGGGTTCTTGCTAGCTGAGCCACCAGGGAATCCAAGAATACTGAAGTGGGTATCCTGTCCCTTCTGCAGCAGATCTTCCCGACCCAGGGCCCAAACCAGGGTCTCCTGCATTGCAGGCGGATTCTTTACCAGCTGAGCTACAAGGGAAGCCCTTAAAATATGTAAGGATCTGTCTATAAAAATAGTCATTGTAGCATAGTCCATAGTATCTAAAAACAAGTAGCAAAATGAAAGCTCATTATTAGGAAAATGGTTGAGTGAATTACAGTTTTTGTATCCAACAAAAGGAATAAATTAAAGCGGTATGAATTGAATTGTAATTTCCCCAAGATACTACTACTAAATGAGAAAAAGCAAGATGAAGAAAAGTGTGTATAATGT
This sequence comes from Madoqua kirkii, assembly GCA_006408675.1. Classification (NCBI taxonomy): domain Eukaryota; kingdom Metazoa; phylum Chordata; class Mammalia; order Artiodactyla; family Bovidae; genus Madoqua; species Madoqua kirkii. Next base: position 13,537 of record SJYC01007901.1, read on the forward strand.
GATCCCAGTCTGTAAGTCAGCAGCAGCAGTGCACATAAATGTTTACATATTTGTGTGTGTGTATGTTTACACTGAAAATATTTATATTTGTAGATATTGTATATATATATATACACACACACACGTGTATTTGTATATAACTATATGGGGGAAATAATGGAAAATACATATTACTTGGGATATAGGTTTGGTTTCTTAAAGGCAAACATAATAACTCAAGATGAAAGTTTATTTTTTTCTCTTGTAACATTTCAGAGATAATCAGTTCACTATTGATACAGCAGCATCAGGTGTTAGGGATCCATCCTCATTCTAGCTTGTTAATCTGCTATACTCAATATGTGACTTCTATTTCATGGCCTAAGATGTTGTTTCACCTCCTGCCAAGATGTATCTGAGAATGGGAAATGGAAAAATAGTATACATCTTCTTTTTAAGGGCATGTCACAGAAGTTGCAGCCATCATTTCCTCTTTTGGCCAAAATGTAGTTGCATGGCCAGACTTTCAAGGGAGCCTAGGAAATACAGTCCTTGCCTGTGTGGCAAAGTACTAAGTCAAAACTTGGGAGTTGTAATACTAAAGGAAGAGAAAAAAAAAAGGACATTGAGAGACAACAGCAGTCTCTGCCACAGCAGACTAGATTATCTTCTGCACTACAAGTCAACCACAAATTTAATGGCTAAAATCAAGAATGACATTATTTCTCACCATTCTGTGTTTTGACTAGAAAGTTTTTCTGTCGTTTCTTCTGGGCTCATTCACGTGGCTCTCTTCACATGGTCTTTCATTCCAGACTTATTCACAGCATAGAGGCCCAGGGCAGAGTTCCAGAAGCTGTAGAGCCTCTCTAGGCCTCATCCATAAAAGTTGAACTAAGTCACAGCTGCCACATTTGGTGGCCAAAGTAAGTCACAAGGAAGGCTAGCCTAGATTCAAAAGTGGGGAAATAAAGTACCTTTTGATAGTTAAAGTGTCAAAGGCACATTGCCAAGAGGCACAAACAACAGAGGCATGATACACTGGAACAAATACTGTAACAAGCATATGACAGTTTTATACTTACACGTATATGTAAATTTTTGTTTGTCCACATAGTCAAATATAAATAAGTATAGTTAAGCCAATTCATGGTGTGCAGATATGACAGATATGACCACATCACTCTCTTACTTATTATTGCTTTACAGATTAAAGCCCCAGCCCCTTGGCCTGTACCATTTCTCCTATATTACACTATCTCCCAAGAGATGTAATGAAAACCAAGCAGAAAGATAAGTCATTTCTAGCTGAAGTGGTTGGGCTTCAAGTTAGTTGTGGAATCAGAACCAGGCCTTCAAGGAAGTGCTTGAATTGATGGCGAGGGGCAAGCAGGCATAACTGGTAGTTCCCAGTCTTATTAGGACTACCCTTTTAAAAAACTGAAATACAGCATACTGAATAAATAAATGCAGTATCTATTATAAGTAAAAATATCCCTCTATCCACCACCCAAGAAATAGAATATTGCAAGTTACATAGAAACCTTTTATGTGACATCCCAATAATTATACTGCCCAACTTCTTCCCCAGATGTAACCACTCATACTAACTTATAACCATAGATCCGTTTTGAATCATACATGAATGAAATTATATGTGTATTTCAACCATTATATTTGGAAGGTTTATCTAGTTGCTTGTAGAAGTAGTTTGTTCATGTTCATTGTTATATTCTGCTTGTGGATAAGCTGTCTCTGTCCATTCTGTTGTAGCTATTTGAGTCGTTACTTTGGGGCTGTGTGTGCGTGCATATGTGCTAAATAAGTTGCTTCACTTATGACCGACTCTGTGCGACCCTATGGACAGTGGGCAGATAAAGTAGATTTGTAGTGCCAGTTAAATGCTCAGTTCTTCCAGTTTTCTTACACTGAGGTTAGGATTGCTGAGAAAGGAGTGGGGCCCTGAGACATCGAATGGGGACAGTTGGGCAGACAAGAATGAAGCTTTGGGGCAGCTCTCTCATAAGTTAATTCCTACTGGTCTCAGAATTTACCCTCACCACCTCCCAGTTCTTCCAGGCAAATCCCGACAGCATCCCCATCAGAGGAGTATGCACCTTGCTCTGGCAAGTGATAACCTACAGAAGAATTAAAGATCTTGCTGTTTTGACGAATGAGAACCTGAGGAGTTAAATTTGAAGCATCTCATCCAAGTCGCAGACTTGGTACTTCTTGATGGGGAGTGATTTGGTCCCTTCAAGGAAGAACCCTGCAGTGCAGCCACAGCGGTATAACCATTGATCTTCTCCAGACCCATTGGTCCCCAAACTTGTCTGGACATAAGAACACATTAGAATTCTAAAGCCAAGGATACACCCCAGGCCAGTTAACTCAATTTCTGGAGGTGATAGACAGGGCTTTCTTAAGCTCCCCCAGTAATTCCGGTGAGCGAGTTAGGGAATCATTGCCCTACTCCTTCTCCAGTGACTATTTATTGGTTAGAATAGGGGCCCCAAGAAAGGCGACTGACAGGTGGAGTCCTGGCCTGAGTCTGGCTGACAGCCCAGAGCGAGCCATACTGGTCACTTCTCCAACCCCAGATGTGTGGTGAGAATCAACACATTTTAATAACTGAAGCAGTCTTCATTTATTTCCTGACCAACAGAGTGAGTGTTGTTATGGTAGGTAGGACTAGATAGAAGTTCAGAACTGATCTTACCGCTCCCTCTCAAGACAGTAAAAGAAAAGCAGTACAGAAATTAGTGCCCCCGTGCTGGCCTGGCAACTGATACCATATTCCCATTTAAATTCCCTGTGTGATCACCAGATGGATCATGGAGATGACAATGTAAAAACCAGATGGGTAGTGAAAGATGACAGTGGATTACTGCAGAGCTTAATCAGGTGTGGGGTGGAGGTGGGGGGCAACTGCAGTTGCTCCAGCCGTGGTATCTTCATTGGAAGAAATTAATACAGACTTTGACATGATACATAAGTATTGATCTGGAAATGTGCGCTGCCCCCCACTCCCACCTCCTTTCTAATCAGTAAAGAAAGTCAAAGCATATTGCACTTAAATGACAGGGACAACAGTAAACCCTAACTGTCTTGTCTCAGGGCTGTGTCAGCATCCCTGTTGTTTTTGTGGTGTCAGGGACCTTGACCATATCACTGTGCCACAGAATATCATACTAGTCTATTATAGCAATGAAATTATGTTAAAGGAACCTAACGAGAAAGGAGTAGCAAGCATTCTGCATGATTTGATAAGACATATGCCTGCCAGAAGATGCAGCAGTAAACCCAGGACTGCGCCAAGTTTCTAGAGTTGCAGTGGCCAGAGACATGTTTGAGTATCCATTCAAATAAGTGATGGGTAGTTGTGTTTCTTACCACTACAACAAAAAGAAAGGGAAAAAGGTGTAGCAGACTTTTGGGGGTTCTGGAGGCAACAATAAAGCACATTTGGGTGACCTGCTCTAACCTGTTTTCTGGGTAACCGTAAGACTGCAAGTTTTGAACTGGGTTGTGGGGTGGGGGGGTCGGGGAGCCGGTTGTGATTAGGCAGGAGTCCACTGGTACGGGAAGTTCACGTGGTAAGAGATATTAAATGAAGGCTTAGGTAAGTTCCCATAGGGGAATTACAACCCAGACCCTTTGGTTTGGGAATAAGGACATACCTTCTTCAGCCAACAACATTTTGTTTTGTTTCTTTGAAAGGCAGCTCCAGATTTGCACTGCTCCCTGGTAGGATGGAACACGTGACCATGGGACATCAAGTGACTGCAAATAGTCGAACCCCCCATCCTGAACTGGTGTTATCTGCTTTACCAAGCCGTACAGCTGGATGAGCACAGAAGCAGTCCACTCCCTGTTAGACGGGGAACTGGCTACAACTAAAGTAAATGAGCAGGCAACTCAGACTCCTGTAGTCCCTGACCCTGCTCCTTCAGCATTTCTCCCCCAACCCATATAAACTGGCTTCAGGAGGAGTTCCTGCTGACCAATTAGTGGAAGAGAAAAAAGTGTGGGTCCTATTCATTCTTGAAAGAATCTGCAGTGAGCTGGCCACAGCTGGGTGTGAATGGTCAGTAAAAGCACCGCTCATTAGTGGCCCTATCACATGATAGTAAAGGGAGATCTTTCCATAGGGAATACCTATAGGAGGCATGGCCTGAGGTAAGGGTATGTACTGGTTCGTTGTCACTGGCTTATGATTTGACAGGCTAGACGAGAACTCAGAACAAATTGGAAAACTGGCCAGTTGTGACACAATAACCTGCAAATTAGAGATGCTGGCCTAAACAATGAAGTATATGCTTAGAATCCATAATCAATATATGGTGCTGCCTTCCCCAGAAGGTGGATAGCGTGGAGATGAGAGTAGTCCCTCTATTTTTCAGTATGAGTAATTTTGTAAAAAAAAAAAATCAGGTGGCATTGTTTTCCAAGTTTGGTGAAAAGCATAGAACTATAAATCCACAAAGCTCAGTAAATCGCAAGCAGAAAAGTTACAGTGAAAGTCATTCCTATGCATGTTATAGTCAAGCTGATAAAATACAGAAAAAAACATCCAGAGAAATTATACATTATATGCAAGATGACAGTTGTATTTTTTTTAATAATCTTTTTAATGGAAGCATGACATATGTATGCTGCTGCTAAGTCACGTCAGTTGTGTCCAATTCTGTGTGATCTCATAGAAGGCAGCCCACCAGGCTCCGCTGTCCCTGAGATTCTCCAGGCAAGAACACTGGAGTGGGTTGCTATTTCCTTCTCCAATGCGTGAAAGTGAAAAGTGAAAGTGAAGTCGCTCAGTCGTGTCAGACTCTTCGCGACCCCATGGACTGCAGTCTACCAGGCTCCTCCATCCATGGGATTTTCCAGGCAAGAGTACTGGAGTGGGGTGCCATTGCCTTCTCCGAACATATGTATACAAAAACACAAATATAGTTGTTTAGCATTACATTGCAAAATGAAGGTAATTATAGTCACCACCCACATCAATAACTGTGTTCCTTCCTAGTCATTACTCTTCATCCTTCCCAAGGGTAATCACCATCCTGAATTCTAACACCAGAGATTAGATTTGATAGTGGTTAACCTTTATATAAGTTGAATACATAGTGTATCTTTAGTTTCTGGCTTCTTTTATCTAACATTGTAAGATTTATCCATGTTGTTACCTGCAGCAGGTAACATACATTCATTCATTTTTATTGCTATACAGTATTCAGTATTCTACTTTATACCTTTTTATTTATCCATTCTACTGTTGATAGCTATTAGAGATGTTTCCACTCTTTGGCTATTAGGAGAGCTGTGAACATTGTTGTGTATGTCTTTTGTTGTACACAACTACACATTTGTGTTGCTTTCTCTTATTATGCCTAGTAAACCACTGGAGGAATTTTTTGGTCCGTGAAGCATCAGTCTTAGTGCTTTGGAGGTTTTAGTACTCAAGGAAAGAATGATTCCTAGGAAACACGGTTTCAGTGAATGAGAAGTGGACATGACTTGCTGGTAGGACTTTTTCCTATCATTAACCAATGGAGTGGGGGGTGCGGGGAACACTACTGACAAAGGAGAAAGATTCCTTTTAAAAGGGGGAACTTCGATTGCTGTTGCATAGTGGAGTAAGTAGGACTTTATATGGAATGTATGATATTCACCAGTATTCTCTTGGCCAACAGTCAATGAAAAAACTAGGGTAACCCAAAAAGGACCTCCACTTGGTTTCATCTCATAAGAATGAATGTTTGGATCACCCTACCTGTCTCAGACGGTAAAGCATCTGCCTGCAATGTGGGAGACCTGGGTTTGATCCCTAGGTCGGGAAGATCCCCTGGAGAAGGAAATGGCAACCCACTCCAGTACTCTTGCCTGGAAAATTCCATGGGTGGAGGAGCCTGGTGGGCTACCATCCATGGGGTCTGAGTCGGCCACGACCGAGCGACTTCACTTTTGCCTAGTAAAGAATTCCATTCAGCTTAGGTGCAAGCAAGGAATGAGGGAAACCTAGATGGGTGGTGATAGAAAGCAGCTATGCTCATGAACCTAGCCTTTATGACCAGCTAGAACACTGGTTTTATGAAACTATGTTTTGTTACTTATTTCTTTTCTCCCTTACCATATATGAACAAGTCTGGGGTGGATAATGTTTTTGGCTTCAGATGAGAGTGTGACTGAATTGATACCTCCCCATGATCAGTAGCTGATAGAAGGAGAGTGTATGATGGAAAAGAGTTGAGATAAGTGCTTATATTCCCCTTGGCTCCCTCCATTAGAGGTTGCCCTGAACTGAATGTGTACCGTGACCAAAGATCATTGCCTCTCTCACCTTGAACTCTTGACAGTTCTCTCTCCGTCAAGACTTTGGTTAATTTCTTCTCTCTCTTGGAGCTTAAGAGAGGTGGTTTCCCCTGTTGTTAGCCCTGAATTACAGAACTATCCTTGAAATTCTCTTATACCCTATACACACATTTGTAATTAGTCCCTCTGTTTAAAACAAACAATCCTGAGTGTGTCACTTGTTTCCTGTTAGGGCTCTTGACACGTGAGCTTTATATCTCTTATATTGTGTCTTGGATATAAGCATAGCCAGTCTTTCTTTTAGTTTTTGCATATCTTCACTTTAAACTTTTCTGTATTCTAATATTTACCTCTTGAAAACAGGTTAAAAGTGTATCTTTATAAATCCAAGGCAGCAGTCTTATCTTTTAATTGGTATAGTCAGTTTAATGTTATTACTGATGTATGAGGCTTTAAAGCTGCTATCGTACTGTTCCTTGTCTCCCCTGCTCTTCACTCTTCTCTACTTTCTTCATCCTTTGTAATACGTCAGGTGTATTTATTCCCCTTTTCCTTTTAGTTATGTCTTTTGTTGCTGTTGTTTAGTCACTAAGTCATGTCTGACTCTTGTAGCCCCATGGACTGTAATCCACCAGGCTCTTCTGTCCATGGGGTTTCACAAGCAAGAATACTGGAGTGGGTTGCCATTTCCTTCCAGGGGATCTTCCTGACCCAGGGATCAAACCTGCGTCTCCTACACTGGCAGCCAGATTCTTAACCTCTGAGCCACCAAAGAGGCCTGCGTGTCTTTTTCCTATTCCTATAGTCTAGTTGCTCTAGAGATTAGTCTGTGCCTCCTTGACATCCAAAAGCCTAGTATGGACTTCACTGGTAGTCCAGTGGTACAGACTTCACTGCTATACAAGATCAATGATAACAGCATTTATCAGTGCTGATCCTGGTACAGGATCAGTGCTGGGGACCCAGGTTTGATCCCTGGTCAGGGAACTAGATCTCACTTGCAAAACTAGGAGTTTGCATGCTGATACAGAGTTCATGTGCCGCAACAAAGACCCAGCACAGCCAAATAAATAATAATAAAAATACAAGTCTAGTATACCTTAGTACTTTATCCACTTTCTGGACAGTGTGAATGAATACCCTTGACCACTTTATCCCCTCTTCTCAATTTATGTGTTGTTAAAGTTAAAATCTGTATGTTTTAAACACAATAAGTCAGCTGCTGCTGCTGCTGCTGCTACTAAGTTGCTTCATTCGTGTCCGACTTCGTGCGACCTTATAGACGGCAGCCCACCAGGCTCCCTCATCCCTGGGATTTTCCAGGCAAGAGTACTGGAGTGGGTTGCCATTGCCTTCTCTGCAATAAGTCAGCATTGTTTTGTAAAAGTAATTATTTGTTGAGATTTACCCATATATTTTCTTTACTGTTGTTCATCCCTTTCAAAATCTAAGAACTTCTATCTGAGAACATTTCTCTCTACTCAAAGGTTACTCTTTCCTCCAAGGCAGAGGTGAAAAAAGTGAAAGTGAAAGTCTGTCAGTTGTGTCCGATTCTTTGTGACCCCATACAGTCCATGGAATTCTTCAGGCCAAATTCTGGAGTGAGTAGCTGTTCCCTTCTCCAGGCGATCTTCCCAACCGAGGGACTGACTGAACCCAGGTCTCCTGCAATGTAGATTCTTTACCAGCCGAGCCACCAGAGAAGCCCAGTTTTCAGTTTCTGTTTGTTTGAAAATAGCTTTATAGTGTCTTAACTTTTGGAAGTTATATTATCTGAATATGAATTCTGTTTTTAGTACTCTAAAGATAGCATCATTTGGTTGCAAAAGAGCTGTCTTATTGTCATTCATTTGATAGAATAATTTTCTTACCTACAGATGCTCAACATTTCCCCCTCTTTGAATATCAGCAGTTAGCATTTTTCACTTTTAGCATAGTTAGCACAGTTCACTTTTAATATGAAGTGCTTAGGTGTTACTTTCTTTGCCTTTTCCTTAAAGGTTTATAATGCTTCTTGAATCTAAAGCATGATGCTTTTTGTTTGAGACATCTCTTTCAGTATTGCTTTGTTACTGTCCCTTATGCTTCTCCTTCTGGGTTTTAATTATATACCTATATTGGACTTTTTTTTTTAAACTCTATCTCCTACCTTTTAAATTTTTTCCATTTTTCATCTTTTAGTCTTTTTGTCAATCTGTCCACAATTTCTTCTGAATTTTCTTCCATTCCGTAATTTTGTCTTCAACTCTTTATAATTGGCTATTAAATCCATTCACTGGGTTTTTGTTGTATCTTTCAATAATAGAATTCCATTTGGTTGTGTTTTGATTCTCCACATTCTTACTCATATTTTAAGTTCAGATTAATCATGGAATTTTGGGGAATTTTGGGGAGAACTGTGCCTGGAGAATCCCAGGGACAGGGGAGCCTGGTGGGCTGCCGTCTATGGGGTCGCACAGAGTCGGACACGACTGAAGTGACTTAGCCGCAGCAGCAGCAGTAGTGCCATATATCTTGCGGAGGGGGGGGGGGCTCTTAGTTCTCCCCAACCAGGGATTGAACCTGGGCCACCTCAGTAAAAGCCCTGAGTCCTAGCCAGTGCACCACCAGGGAACTCCCTAATTACACTGTTTTAAAGTCTTCATTTCATAATCCCTGTGAGTCCCGTTTCTATGGTTGCTTCTTGTCATGTCATCTCATATACCTGATTATTGTTTTATGTGTGCTGGATATTGTATATAAACAATTGTAGAAATATTTTGAGGCTTGGGATAGCATGACTTTCTTCTAGAGAGGATTTTTTTACTTCTATTAGGTAGTGAGGGCCATTAGCATCCTCAGATCACTGCCATCTAGTTGAGGACATAGATGATTCAATTCCAGTCTATTTTTGGTTCACTCTGACTTGTAGGGTGCAGCATGTTAAGAATCTCAACAGAAAGACTGAGGTGCTTGTCTCTTTCTTGGTGGGCCCAACTCTGGTTTTTCTCCTCTTCTCCCCCTACCTAGGTCTGTAACCTTGCAAAAGGCTTTGTTCTTAGTTGCTTCTGGAAGAGACAGATGCCTCCAGCAGAGAGGCTGTAAGCACCTCTCCAACCTGTCTGCCTCTACTAGGTCTTAGCCGTGAAATCCTCACAGTTTTGAGAGCTTTCCAGTGCCTTCAAACAGATACATTTCTTTGTTTTGTCTCAGCTTTCCTAGTTGTTCTCAGCAGAAACATGATCAAAACCACATAGTCCTTCATTACCAGATGTGGAACTGCAGCAGTCTCATTTTTCTTTTTTAATTGTGCTATAGTTGATGCACAATATTGTATCAGTTTCAGATATACAACACAATGATGCACAATTTTTAAAGGTTATAGTCAATTTATAGTTATAAATAAAATAACCATATTCCCTGTGCTGTACAATACATCCTTGTAACTGATTATTTTATGCCAGTTGTTTGTATCTCTTGATCCTTACTATTTTGCCCCTTCCCCCACCCCTGTCCCCTTTGGTAACCACTAGTTTGTTCTTTGTACCTGTGAGTCTGTTTCTTTTTTGTTATATTCACTAGTTTACTTTTTATATTCAACATATATGTGAGATCATACAGTATTTGTCTCTGACCTATGTTACTGAATGTAGTACCCTCCAAGTCCCACCATATTGTTTGCAAATGGCAAGATTTCATTCTTTTTATGGATGAATAGTATTCCAATGTATATATATATCACATCTTCTTTAACCATTCATTCCCTGATGGACATTTTGGTTGTGAAGACTTTTTTTTAATGTCAAAAATTTTACTGGTGCTCCCTGCCCCCTCTCCATCAAAACACACAAGGTAGTAGTTATACATATAGTCTATAAACTATATATAAATAATACATATATATATAATAAATATTCAGGTCCCTGTACTCAGGGATATGTAACTCAGAGAAGGGAAACACTGTTAAAAGCAAAGGCAGTCTCAGGAAAGTTAAAAGTTATGTTCAAAGGAACAAGAGAAGCCCAGTATGATTAGAGATTTCACGTATGAAACAGAGATAAGATTCCAATCTTTATTGTCTGTATAATAGGAAACCATCGGCAGCCTCTTTATTGAGCTATCTTTCAATAAAAGCTATGTTTTATCTGATACTGATATGCAAGATAGAGGTAAGGAGTAAAGGCAGAGAAAATCACTAGAAATCTAGAGTAATGGACCAAATACGAGTTGATGAGAGGCACCATAGTGTAATGAAAAGAATGTTGACATTAGGATCATAGGACTGGTAATTACTGGTCCTGTCAACTTAGGCAAGTAATTTAACTTCTTACTCTGCTTCCTGTTTACATGCCAGTCACCTCATAGGCCCTTCAACAGAATGATGAAATGTTTATAACTTGTGTGTTACTCACAGAGTGGTTATGCAAATATAATGATGAAAATATTTTTAAATGTATATTAAAATGTATGCATTTGAAGGCCCAACACAGAGACTGATAAAAGAAAGTAATAGAAAAAAATTACTCCCAATACTGAATCTTGGAGACTAGAAAATACTTTTATCTAAATATGTCAGTTAGAGGAGCTGATTTTGGAAATCAGGAAAAGGGTTAGTGAAAAATAGTGATTTACTTAATTGTGGAAATGTTCAGCAGGTTACATTTACTAATTTCAGGTATTATTAGGTATTTTTCATGTGAGATCATTTCATTCAGTCTCCATAAATTTTTAAGTTCCTAGAGAGAGAAAGAAGTTATTTCCCTGGGAATTTGTATTCCTCTTCATTTTTAACTTCAAAAAATGTTTGTACCTACCAACTAATTTGATAAAGTTTGATTTGTCTAATTCATTGGTAAAGTGATTAGGGCATTGACTGGTTTAAAGATCGTTTGGCCCTTTCAGTTTAATACCAAACTGTAACTCTTTATGTACCTCACTCTACAAAGTTGTCATGCTAGTACCTTACCATAATCCAGGCTAACAGTTTCTTTAACCTCTATTTGAATTCCACGTGAGACATGAAAATGTCTTATTGAACGTCATGTGTATATGTTTCTTTTATATTTTAAATGTATGTGCTTTTCATTTGGATCCTGAAATTTAAGATGGTTTCTATTCCTTCTGAAATCCTTTGTTTGTCTTAATACTTTTTTTTAAGTTGGGGTATAGTTGATTTATAATGTGTCAGTTTCAGTTGTACTGCAAAGTGAGTCAATTATATGTATATGTACATTCACTGTTTTTTAGATTCTTTTCCCGTACATAGGCCATTACACAGCACTGAGTTCCCTGGGCTATACAGTAGGTCCTTATTAGTTATCTATTTTATACACCCATGTTGTATGCATGCGTGCTAAGTTGTTTCACTCATGTCTAACTCTGTGCAACCCTATGGACTGCAGCCTGCCAGGCTCCTCTGTCCATGGGATTCTTCAGGCAAGAATAGTGGAATGGATTGCCATGCTCTCCAAGGGATCTTCCTGACCCAGGGATTGAACCTGCATCTGTCTCCTGCATTGGCAGCCATGTCTTTACCACTGGCACCACCTGGGAAGCCCTATTTTATACATAGTATAATGTGTATATCATCAATTTTTCCCTCTAGAACTTAAAAAAAATTGTAATGAACGCTCAACTGTATCAGTCACTTATTATCTTTTGTTCTTTAAGAATTTGCCTCTTCTGCCCAGTTTGACATTTCTAGACTGCTGTGCCAAGTCACTTGAGTCGTGTCAGACTCTGTGTGACCCCACAGACGGCAACCCACCAGGCTTCACTATCCCGGGGATTCTCCAGGCAAGAACACTGGAGTGGGTTGCCATTTCCTTCCCCAGTGCATGAAAGTGAAAAGTCAAAGCAAAGTCACTCAGTCGTATCCGACTCTTAGCGACCCCATGAACTGCAGCCTACCAGACTCCTCCGCCCATGGGACTTTCTAGGCAAGAATACTAGAGTGGGGTGCCATTGCCTTACTGTGTTACCAAATCTGTAACTTTAAATTTCTGATGGCATCCAGAATCTTGGTTAAGTTTGGACCTCTTGTATCACGGTTTTCTCCTCATTTTAGTCTAGTTTCCTCTATTCCTACATGAATAGAAATTTGGTAATACAGAGCTGTTTACCTTTCCTATTTTTTGCCCATTATAATTTTCTGTATTTAACATCCTTTGTAGTAATTGTTCTACAAAAAATATTTTATGTATTTTATTATTTCAGATCATGAAAATAATACATTAGCATCCTTCCTTGCCCATTACTCAAACTTTGGCATTCTCAACCTTAGGGAACTTGGAAGTTTAAGAAAAAAACTGAGCAGCAAGGAAAATAGGTATTGTAAGCTTTGTTCTGTAACAAAAATATTGATCTGTTCTTGAATTGTTTCACAAAGGTGAATTCTCCATGTAACTGAAGCTTCATTATTCATCATGGACAGTAAGTTAGTGTAGTTTGAAGGGTCTTTACCAGTATGCTGTAAGTTTAATAACTAGGCTCTCCAAGGTTAAAAAAAAAGTTCTGATTGTGATGTTTGCTAATTCCAGTGGGGTTCAATACTCCCACTGTGACTCTCACTTCAAGCTCACACAGGACATCACTGAACAGAGTTGGAAAGAGGTGTAGACTATCAGATTATAAGATTTCCCTCATGTGCACACAACAGACATAATCATAAAAACATGGATAATGATGAAATAGTTAACTAAGAAAACGAGTTTTGAGTATTTATTATTCAGTAATATTGGATTTTACTATAACTTTCAGTTTATGTAATTCTGATAATGGCTGTGTTTAAATTCTGCAGAATTCTTAAAACTTTTTTTTTAATTCATTTATTTTTAAACTGAAGGATAACTGCTTTACAGTATTGTGTTGGTTTCTGCCAAACGTCAGCATGAATCAGCCATAGGTTTTAAAACTTTCTAAATCAGCACTCATAAGGCCAGCTCTAGCACACTGTTGTCGATGCTCTTAGTTGTAAAGTGACAAGTACTGACCAATATGAGTTGAAGTGGTTCTGCTAGCTAAAGCTAAAACAGATTTAATCCTCAGATTTATATAGTGAGCCCTTAAATTCCACTGTCACACAAAGTAAAGTCCTTGATAAAAATAAAGTCTTTTTCATATTCTTCCATGTATATGCTACCTTGTTGTGACTTGGTTACTTCTAAAATCTTGGCTGCTGTAAATATTTAATCTGCGTTGCCTGTAAGTAAATATTGGCTAAAGGAACCCAACAAGCAGTGGGCAAAAAAATGCAAATAGACATTTCTTCAGAGAAGGTATATGAATGGCAGAGCAGCACATGAAAGGATGCTGAACATCATCAGTCACCAGGGAAACGCAAATTAAAAGGACAATGAGATACTACTACATACCTATTAGAATGACTCAGATTGAAGACAAATCATAAGGAGTCAGGAGGAATTGGAACTCTCATACACAGCAGGAAGGAATGTAAAAAGGTATAGTCACCTGAGAAAGTGTAGCAGATTCTTAAAAAGTTAAACATCTGCCTACCATATGATCCAGCGATTCCACTTCTAGCTGTTTACTCAAGAGAAATGGAAGCACATGTCCACACGAACAATCATACAAGAATGTTCATAGCAGTTGTATTTGTGATAGACAAAAACTGGAAACAGCCCAAATGTCCACAGGTGAATGGATAAAATAATTGTGGCATATCCATAAAGTGGAATGAATACTACTAAGCAACTTTAAAAAAGATGAACTATTAAGAGACACGACATAGATAAATCTCAAAACAACTATGCCAAGTGTAAAAAGCCAGAGAGAGAATAGGGCATACTCTATGACTCTATTTAAATAAAATTCTAGAAAATACTAATCAGTAGTGGCAGAAAACAGACCAGTGGTTTCCTGTGGATGAGGGATAGGAAGAATGAGCGAGAGTTTACACAGGAGTACAAAGACCCTTGCAGTGATGGATACATTCATCATTTTGATTTTGGTGATAATTTCACAGGTGTATACATATGTCAACTTATCAAACTGCATACTTTATATGCAGCTTAGTTTATATCAATTACATTTCAATAAAGCTGTTAAAAAAACACAATCTGCTCTCATATGACCAGGAGAGATGATCAAAAAAAGGAAACTGCTTGGTTGTGCATAACTTAGTTACATCTTTCATGGTAAAAATGTAGAGGTCCTTTGGGCAGCCCTAAGCATATTGCTGTTGTCTTTATATCACATGCTGTTAGGCCAGATTCTCTTCATCTGAGTGCCTGTCTTTACATTTATCTCTAGTAAACTCCATATTGTTTTTGTTGTTGTTTAGTCACTAAGTCGTGTCTGACTCTTTTGTGACCCATGGACTGTGTAACCTGCCAGGTTCCTCTGTTCACGGGACTTCCCAGGCAAGAATACTGGAGTGGGTTGACATTTCCTTATCCAGGGGGTCGAACCCACGTCTCCTGCATTATTTGTTTTACATGTAAATGTTATAATGAGGCTTCAGTGTTAATATTCATTAGATCTTTGGTTTTTCAGACTATGTTTAATGAACACTAGGGATACCCACAGAACCATCTGAGGTATCCTGAGTGGAAATGGGGAGTGAAGATGGAAAGAAAGTGATAATCTGAATGGACAAGGCTTCAGATTTCAACCTAAGCACCTTCTTAGTTTTACAGATTTAAGGACTACTAGGAAGGAAAAATAAAACAAAATATGAAAACTATGTAAATTTTACAAGCCAAGCTCAGAGCTTGATGCATAGTAGATGTTCAGTAAATATCCACTAAATGAATTTTGATTAAATGTAAACTGCCTCTCCTTCCTACACACCCTTTTCTCAATTTGGCATAAAAAGTTTTATTCTGTCATTTGAGTTTCTCGAGATGGGAATAAACATTAATTTTTGAGAACTGTTGATTTTACACTTCAAAAACAATTATACAACATGGAAAACTTCCATAACAAATTCATGATCTTCTACCTTAGGCCCTTAAGCAGGCCTTTTTTCCTTTCTTCAGTTATTTCTTTAGTTTCCCTTTTCAGTGATCCCACACTTACCTCCTTTTCTCACGCCTAATTCAGTCATCACATAGCTAGCTCTCCTTCCTATTTTACCAAGAAAGCTAACATTGATTATTAATGGCCAACCTCCTAACTTCTCACACCTAAAATTTATCTTCATTTTTACGCATTCTAATCTTGCCTCTAGTCCCTGATAGGTTGGCAGTGCTAAGTCTTGTCCAACTTTTTGCAACCCCATAGACTGTAACCTACCAGATACCTCTGTCCATGGGATTTTTCAGGCCAGAATACTGGAGTCATTGCCATTCCCTTTTCCAGAGGATCTTCCTGACCCAGGGGTCCAACCTGCATCTCTTGCATCTGCTGCTTTGGTAGGTGGATTCTTTACCGCTAGCACCGTCTGGGAAGCCCAGATACATTTGTCTCTTTTACAGAATCAAATACTGTTTGACCTCCTGTCATGTCTTGTGAAGAAACTGGCTCCATCAATTAATCTCGCCATTCTGTTCTGTCTCATTGGAAAAGACCCTGATGCTGGGAAAGACTGAGGGGAGGAGGAGATGGAGGCAACAGAGCATGAGATGGTTAGATGCATCACCAATTCAATTGACAAGAATCTGAGCAAACTCCAGGAGATAGTGAAGGACAGGGAAGTCTAGCTGCAGCCCATGGGGTCACAAAGAGTCAGACACGACTTAGTGACTGAACAACAACAAAAACCACCTTTGATCCTGAGTCCCTCTTACCTGATACCCTATTTCTAATTTCCTGTCATAGCCAAGCTCTCCGTTTTTTCTTACCATTCAGGTCCCAACACCACTTCACTCAGTAACAATCTTAGTTGAAAAATTTCTAATCCCTAGTATATATGAAACTTCTCTACCATGTGACACTTGATATTTTGAGTAGGTGGTCAAATAATTTTTAGATGAATAAACTGAAATCTGTGGAGGAAAAAGTTACAAGGTCAGACTTAACAAATCCAACACTAGGTATGTGACAAAAGGATTTTTATAACCTCTATATCAATGTTTCTCAAATTAGAGTATTTGACTTCTTTACCAGATACTCTTCCTCATGTTGTGATTTATTTCATTAATCTACAGAAAGCAGTATATTGTCCAGATCACCTTGATCCCACTTACAACTTAGTACTGCCGTGTGATTCCAGAGCCTATGTCATATTTAGGTTTATGATCTTGCTAGTACCATGAAACAGTACTTTGTTTTAGGCACATGAGAACAGACAATAGATCACAGTTACTTATTTCTGGCCTTCAGTGAAAGAATAAGGTCTCCTAAAGTTTCTAGTAGAGAAAGCTGGTCACTATATATAGAACACAGCAGTTAGTTATGCCAAATATAAAAGAACCAAAATTGTAGCAGTCAGCTCTATATTTGTTTCAAGAGGTGATTTAATTTGTAAAGAATAAAATATTAATTTTATTAGTTTACATTTTCCCACATTTAATATGTAAACTTAAGAGCATAAAGTTTATATCAACTATTCTGTTATTTTTATTACAGTATACATTTTCATCTTATATATTTGTGTGTGTGTGTGTATGTGTATATATATATGACTTTATTATTACATTTTAATAAATAACTGGAGGGGAAACCTCAAAAAATTTTTTTTCTTAAGGTCAGCTCTACCCATTAAATACCCTATACTGTGTGTCTTTACTGCAGTTTAGTTAAGTCACTCAGTTGCGTCGGACTCTTTGAGACACCATGGCCTGCCACACTCCAGGCTTCCCTGTCTGTCACCAGCTCCCAGAGCTTGCTCAAACTCAATGTCCATTGAGTTGGTGATGCCATCCAACCATCTCATCCTCTGTCGTCCCCTTCTTCTGCCTTCAGTCTTTCCCAGCATCAGGGTCTTTTTCCAGTGAGACAGTTCTTTGCATCAGGTGACCAAATATTCGTTTCAGCTTCAGCATCAGTCCTTCCAATGAATATTCCAGACTAATCTCCTTTAGGATGGACTGGTTGGATCTCCTTGCAATCCACAGGACTCTCAAGAGTCTTCTCCAATGCCACAATTCAAAAGCATCAATTCTTCAGTGCTCAGCTACTCTCACATTCATACATGACTACTGGAAAAACCATAGCTTTGACTAGATGGACCTTTGTCATTGTCAGCAAAATTATGTCTCTGCTTTTTAATATGCTGTCTAGGTTGGTCACAGTTTTTCTTTCAAGGAGCAAGTGTCTTAATTTCATGGCTGCAGTCACCATCTGCAGTGTTTTTGGAGCCCAAGAAAATAAAGAATCTCACTGTTTCCATTGTTTCCCCATCTATTTCCCATGAAGTGATGGGACTAGATGCCATGATCTTAGTTTTCTGAATGGTGAGTTTTAAGCCAACTTTTTCACTCTCCTCTTTCACTTTCATCAAGAGGCTCTCTAGTTCTTTGCTTTCTGCCGTAAGGGTGGTGTCATCTGCATGAGTGAGTGAATTTGCTCAGTCATCTCCGACTCTTTGCGACCCCATGGACTGTAGCCTACCAGGCTCCTCCATCCATGGGATTTTCCAGGCAAGAATACTGGAGTGGGTTGCCATTTCCTTCTTCAGAAGATCTTCCCGACTCAGGGATTGAACCCAGGTCTCCCGCATTGTAGGCAGACGCTTTACCATCTAAGCCACCAGGGAGTCCTGTATATCTGCATATCTGAGGTTATTGATATTTCTCTTGGCAATCTTGATTCCAGCTTGTGCTTCATCTACCCTGGCATTTTGCATGATAAGTTAAACAAGCAAGGTGACAGTATACAGCCCTGATGTACTCCTTTCCCAATTTGGAATCAGTCTGTTGTTCTACATCCGGTTCTAACTGTTGCTTCTTGACCTGCATATGGATTTCTCAGGAGGCAGGTAAGCTGATCTGGTATTCCCATCTCTTGAAGAATTTTCCACAGTTTGTTGTGATCCACACAGTCAAAGGCTTGGGTGTAGCCAATAAAGCAGATGTAGATGTTTTTCTGGAACTCTACTGCTTTTTCGATGATCCAACGAATGTTGGCAATTTGATCTCTGGTTCCTCTGCCTTTTCCAAATCCAGCTTGAACATCTGGAAGTTCACAGTTCACATACTGTGGAAGCCTGACTTGGAGAATTTTGAGCATTTCTT
Organism: Madoqua kirkii; assembly: GCA_006408675.1. NCBI lineage: Eukaryota > Metazoa > Chordata > Mammalia > Artiodactyla > Bovidae > Madoqua > Madoqua kirkii. The sequence continues at coordinate 31,944 of SJYC01007901.1, forward strand.
TGCTAGCATGTGAGATGAGTGCAATCGTGCAGTAGTTTGAACATTGTATGGCATTGCTGTTCTTTGGGATTGGAATGAAAACTGACCTTTTCCAGTCCTGTGGCCAGTGCTGAGTTTTCCAAATTTGCTGGCATGTTGAATGCAGCACTTTAACAGCAATTATTACAACTATTTTAGGTCTTTCTCACAATCACAACTCATCCAGATTATTTCAATATCATCTCAATTGATCTCTTTACCTCTAATCTCCATCCTAACATACACTTTTGCTATATCTTTCACATTACTATCATACTTATCTTCCCTGATTAAAATATGATCATGACTTTATGTTAAAAACTTAGTTCCCTCATCCCATACCCTTCATAATTAAATCTGAGCTCATTTAACATGGCTTATAAGGCCCTCAAGATATCCAGGCTTGTCTTGGCAAAGTTTTGTCTCTTTTCATCTTTGCTCATTCATCCCTCCCACCCCTACACACACCACCACTACTCCTCCTGTAGTCAAAGTACTTTCTAAAAGTACAACCAAAGTACCTTGGAAACTTAACTTTCCAAAGTTTTGGAAACTTGTAATTCCCAAAACTTTATCAGGCCAAGTTCTCTGATTGTTTTGCATGATGTTCCCTCTGCCTAGGAGCACTGCTTTTTTCTTTTTTCCTCCTGGCATAACCTTCTTTTTATTTGTTTAAATACAACTCCCTTCTGAGGTTAGCCTCCCCATCTCCAGCTGGATTGCGTATATCAGTTTTACTCTATAATCCCAGGTGGCACAGTGGTAAAAAATCTCCCTGCCAGTGCAGGAGACACAAGAGACTCAGGTTTAATCCCTGTGAGGAAGATCCCCTGGAGAAGGAAATGGCAACCCACTTCATTATTCTTGCCTGGGAAAAACTCCTGGCATAACCTTCTTTTTATTTGTTTAAATACAACTCCCTTCTGAGGTTAGCCTCCCCATCTCCAGCTGGATTGCGTATATCAGTTTTACTCTATAATCCCAGGTGGCACAGTGGTAAAAAATCTCCCTGCCAGTGCAGGAGACACAAGAGACTCAGGTTTAATCCCTGTGAGGAAGATCCCCTGGAGAAGGAAATGGCAACCCACTTCATTATTCTTGCCTGGGAAAATTCACAGACAGAGGAGAAGGGTGGGCTACAATCCATGAGGTCGCAAAGAGTCAGACATGACTGCTGCTGCCAGGTCACTTCAGTTGTGTCTGACTCTGTGTAACCCCATAGACAGCAGTCCACCAGGCTCCCCCATCTCTGAGATTCTCCAGGCAAGAACACTGGAGTGGGTTGCCATTTCCTTCTCCAATGCATGCAAGTGAAAAGTGAAAGTGAAGTCAGTCATGTCCAACTCTTAGCAACCCCATGGACTACAGTCTACCAGTCTCCTCTGTCCATGGGATTTTCCAGGTGAGTACTGGAGTGGGGTGCCATTGCCTTCTCTGGTCAGACATGACTAAGTAAGCACAATATTACTCTGTATATGCACTTATAGCATTGTATGCACCCTATTGGTGATCTTATGTTAATGGGCTCCATACATAAAAAATTTTCCTTCAGGTGACAGCTGGCTTTCATCTGTTTATCTTCAACATCTAGCTCAGTGCCTAGCACATAACAGGCACTCAATACTTTTTTTTTAATGAACACTTAAGATGGGAGTGATTATCAACAAATCTGGTTACATTAACATCCTTCAACCTAAATCTGAAGACACCACCTAGCCTACTCAGACCTAAATATCAGTTGTTGGGTTTTTTTTTTGAAGAATGTTTTAAATTAATTTTTGGCTGTGCTGGTTGGTTGTTGCTTTGTGTGGGCTTTCTCCAGTATCCGTGAGTGGGGTTGCTCTTCATCGCAGTGTGCCGCTTCTCATTGTGATGACTTCTCTAACGGCAGAGCACTGGCTATAGTCTTGTGAGCTCAGCAGTTGCAGTTCATGTGCTGTAGAGCACAGGCTCAGGAATTTTGGCACACAGGCTTCATTGCTCCGAGACAGGTGGAATCTTCCTGAACCAGGGATCAAACCCCTGTCCCCTGCATTGGCCAGCAGATTCTTATCCAGTGCACCACCAGGGACATCCTAAGTATCACTCATTGACAACTCACCTCAAAAGCAGTCCCATTTTATAATTCCACATTTTTAAAACTGTAAATAAGGAATGGGGGGGGGGCAAAACAATTATATATGAACATGTTACAGTGACCAGATTTTTAAGCTAGCAAGTATTAATATAAAAACTAGGCAACCAAGTTATGTAAAACAGAACCACTGTAATGGTGGCACCCTGAATTCTGTTTGTTCTTCCAGCTGGAGTAGGAGACCTTGTAGTGCTTGAGTAAAGAGGAAGAGGAAGAGGTTGCCTCTTCACTTCCAGTTCCCTCAAGGGAAGTCTACCTTTGACAGTTTCCTTCCTATTTCTTTCTGTAAATCTCTCCATCTTGTCTCCAGTGTCCTTAACCATCCCTTTTGGCCCTAATTACGCCAGGGGTACCCATTTAGCCCTACCCCGAAAATATTCCAGGGTAAGCTTCCCCTTCTCTCCATTTGTGCAGAATAGAAACAAGGAATGGCTAAATTCATATAAACCTTCAAATATCTAGTTATGTCTTAACTCTTGGCCTTTGTGTCTAAAAATTACTGTTGGAGACTGGATCAAGCACTGTAGCAACCACATTCTTTCTCGTATAGGTCTTTTTGTAGATGGGGAACCTGTATCATGGTATCATGCTGTTCTTACTGGGCATATATGATAAAGCCCATTCACATTATTACTTAATCATTGAGACTTAATACATTTTATGATGGGGTATCTCTGAAATGGTCATACTTCTTCAACATCAAATGAGCCAAATTCTTAAAAGTTTTTATTTTTTAGATGTAGTAGAATGCTTCTTAGTAAGTTTCACTCTTTCTTACTGTGCCATGTGTTAAATCATTACTTCCCTGCAATGAAAAAAATCAACAGGTACTAGATAGTATTAAAAACTAAAAGCCTCCCATATGTGGCTCCATTAAGCCACTCAGATACTATATATATCAATTCTTTAGAACCACACAACATTCCCATAATCACACCTAATTTAAAATTCTCTAATGGAAGAATTTTACATTTATCATCATCTTACATATTCTCACCTATATATTTAAATAATCAAATTCAGTATGGGTAAAATTATCATTTTGCTCTAAATTACAACACATCTGTTTAGATTTTGTAGACTGTTACAAAACAATCTACAAATGAAACAAGAAACACTGTCATTAATGTTGGGAAGTAATTCTAATTTGAATTCCTTACTTTTAGTTAAGTACATTTAAAATTAATTTGTATTTTGGAACCCAAAATTATGGTGGCCACTCCAGTGGCTTCAGCCCATGCCACAAACTTAAATAGTCAGCCTGCACTTACACAAAACACCTTAGAAACCTAACATATACCAATCACAGACTTCCAACTCAGCTTAAAATAGCTCAACTGATCCTAGAAAACAGGACCTGTTGGCCTCACAAGAAAATCCCTGACCTCCAAGGCAACCATGCTGTTTTGGTGTTGCTGCTTCTAATGATCTATAAAACTCCCTCTTGCCTAAAATCCCTGGAGAAGGGAAAGAGTGTTCCAATGCTTACACCCTCAATCTATAGATTGTTTTTCCTTGAATAAAGGACATCAAACTCATTACATAAGTTGTTTTAATTTTGTCATTTGATAGCACCTAATCCTCAAATTTCTTATCTAGATGATTTACCCCCAATTTTCAACTACTTGATTTTATTTGAAATTTTAAAGGAAGATTTCTATATTTAGAGTATACCAAAATCATTCTGATCATAATCATGAACTTTAACTTTCAATACAATATACTATTTAAAATTAATGTTAATCACTATGTTTTATGCAAATACTGATAAAAATTTTTCATC
>SJYC01007902.1:0-49221 GCA_006408675.1 Madoqua kirkii
AACTTAAGACTGACAATTACATTGTTGTATTGAAGGAAAAATCTCTTACTGGATGAAAAATTTTTACATTTTACAAGGATGCCATTTATCATCAATAACCTGAGAACTATGAGATACTGAAAATATTCAGTAATAAGAATATTCTTATTTCAGACTGATCTCATATTTTTGTTCTAATTCATTAGTTTTAAAAAATCTACACTGAGGTAATTCACATACCATAATGTCCAGTCTTTTTAAAGTGTACAGTTTAGGGAATTTCAGAATAGTCACAGTTACGTAATCATCATCATCATCTAACTTTCGTCAGTTCAGTTCAGTTCAGTCGCTCAGTCGTGTCCCACTCTTGGACCCCATGAATCGCAGCATGCCAGGCCTCCCTGTCCATCACCAACTCCCAGATTTCACTCAGATTCACATCCACTGAGTCAGTGATGCCATCCAGCCATCTCATCCTCAGTCGTCCCCTTCTTCTCCTGCCCCCAATCCCTCCCAGCATCAGTCTTTTCCAGTGAGTCAACTTTTCACATGAGGTGGCCAAAGTACTGGAGTTTCAGCTTTAGCATCATTCCTTCCAAAGAAATCCCAGGACTGATCTCCTTCAGAATGGACAGGTTGGATCTCCTCGCAGTCCAGGGGACTCTCAAGAGTCTTCTCCAACACCAAAAGACCACATACTCATAAGCTGCCACTCCCCATTCTCCCTGCCCCTAGTCATGTACTAGTCAGTTCATATGAATGGAACCATATAGTACATGGCCTTTCATGTCTGCCTTTTTTCATTTAGCAGAATGTTTTCAAGCTTCTAGATACATGTTGTAGCAATATCAGTGTTTTTTTCTTTCTTATTAACTAATAAGAGTCCATCATATAGATACACCATATTTTACTTATCCATTTATTAGCTGATGGGACACTGGGGCTGTTTGCACTTTTTGGCAGCTGTGAATATTACTCTGAAAATTCATGTATACAACTCTTTACATGCAAAGTGCTCAAATTTAATTTTTAGCTTTACATTTGGGCATGGTTCATTATGTGCCAAAAACCATCTTAAGGTCAAACGATGTTCTCAGCATGAAAATAAGTCTCCTAAACCACACTAACTTGTCTTGATTACAAAATAAAATTGGAACTGGAAAGACATCGAGTCTGATTTGATTTTTATGCAAAAAATATCAAATAACATTTGAGTTGGGGTCCATATTACCTATGCCAAGTAGAATTTGAAAACATCCAGTTTACATATTCATAACTTTATATTAAATCTGGACCATAACATTGTAATTTAATCAATAAAATGGCATAAACGGTGTTAGAGCCAGTGTCCTTAGCAAGCTATAAAACTGTGACAACACTAGTCAGAATGGCCACCATTAGAAAATTTGCAAATAACAAATGCTGCAGAGGGGGTAGAGAAAAGGGAACCTCCTGCACTGCTGGTAGGAATGCAAATTGATGCAGCCACTGGAAGAGTTACAGAGGTTCCTTAAAAAGCTAAAAATAGACATGCCATATGATCCAGCAATCCCACTGCTGGGCATATACTCAGGGAAAACTAATTTGAAAAGATACAACTCAGTGTTCACAGCAGCACTGTTTATAATAGCCAAGACATGGAAGCAACCTAAATGTCCATCAAAAAGTGAATGGATAAAGATGTAGTATATGTACATGATGGAATACTACTCAGTAGTAAAAATGAACGAAATAATGCCATTTGCAGCAACATGGATGAACCTAGAGATTATCATACTAAGTAAGTTAAAGACAAATACCTAATAAACCATGATGAAGAAGAGTATCTAAGTATACGTATAACTGAATCACTTTACTGTGCACTATAAACTAACACTGTAAATCAAGTATACTTCAGTAAGGAAAAAAAATTCTGTGACAAAGTTACAAAGATCTGAAAATATAGACATAGTAGTATTAATAACGTTAAATATATGTACTAGTCTGTGTTAACTACATTTTAACTAACTCCTGTACTCACATTATTACAATAATGTGGCTACACCGACAAATTCATATATTAGGACTCCATAATTTGGATTAGTTATTCTGTTGCCATTTTTATGCTAATTTTCTTCATTCTTTATATTCTTCTGTTTTATGCTACTTCTTGCAAGAAAATCCGATCTACCATAATCAGAAAGATTTCAACATAATATTCATTAAGAAGGAAGAGATTGTGTCAGTTCTTCAGCATTTTTGTTTTTAATTTCTGAATGTAACTATTTACCAGGACTGATCTCCTTCAGAATGGACAGGTTGGATCTCCTCGCAGTCCAGGGGACTCTCAAGAGTCTTCTCCAACACCAAAAGACCACATACTCATAAGCTGCCACTCCCCATTCTCCCTGCCCCTAGTCATGTACTAGTCAGTTCATATGAATGGAACCATATAGTACATGGCCTTTCATGTCTGCCTTTTTTCATTTAGCAGAATGTTTTCAAGCTTCTAGATACATGTTGTAGCAATATCAGTGTTTTTTTCTTTCTTATTAACTAATAAGAGTCCATCATATAGATACACCATATTTTACTTATCCATTTATTAGCTGATGGGACACTGGGGCTGTTTGCACTTTTTGGCAGCTGTGAATATTACTCTGAAAATTCATGTATACAACTCTTTACATGCAAAGTGCTCAAATTTAATTTTTAGCTTTACATTTGGGCATGGTTCATTATGTGCCAAAAACCATCTTAAGGTCAAACGATGTTCTCAGCATGAAAATAAGTCTCCTAAACCACACTAACTTGTCTTGATTACAAAATAAAATTGGAACTGGAAAGACATCGAGTCTGATTTGATTTTTATGCAAAAAATATCAAATAACATTTGAGTTGGGGTCCATATTACCTATGCCAAGTAGAATTTGAAAACATCCAGTTTACATATTCATAACTTTATATTAAATCTGGACCATAACATTTGTAATTTAATCAATAAAATGGCATAAACGGTGTTAGAGCCAGTGTCCTTAGCAAGCTATAAAACTGTGACAACACTAGTCAGAATGGCCACCATTAGAAAATTTGCAAATAACAAATGCTGCAGAGGGGGTAGAGAAAAGGGAACCTCCTGCACTGCTGGTAGGAATGCAAATTGATGCAGCCACTGGAAGAGTTACAGAGGTTCCTTAAAAAGCTAAAAATAGACATGCCATATGATCCAGCAATCCCACTGCTGGGCATATACTCAGGGAAAACTAATTTGAAAAGATACAACTCAGTGTTCACAGCAGCACTGTTTATAATAGCCAAGACATGGAAGCAACCTAAATGTCCATCAAAAAGTGAATGGATAAAGATGTAGTATATGTACATGATGGAATACTACTCAGTAGTAAAAATGAACGAAATAATGCCATTTGCAGCAACATGGATGAACCTAGAGATTATCATACTAAGTAAGTTAAAGACAAATACCTAATAAACCATGATGAAGAAGAGTATCTAAGTATACGTATAACTGAATCACTTTACTGTGCACTATAAACTAACACTGTAAATCAAGTATACTTCAGTAAGGAAAAAAAATTCTGTGACAAAGTTACAAAGATCTGAAAATATAGACATAGTAGTATTAATAACGTTAAATATATGTACTAGTCTGTGTTAACTACATTTTAACTAACTCCTGTACTCACATTATTACAATAATGTGGCTACACCGACAAATTCATATATTAGGACTCCATAATTTGGATTAGTTATTCTGTTGCCATTTTTATGCTAATTTTCTTCATTCTTTATATTCTTCTGTTTTATGCTACTTCTTGCAAGAAAATCCGATCTACCATAATCAGAAAGATTTCAACATAATATTCATTAAGAAGGAAGAGATTGTGTCAGTTCTTCAGCATTTTTGTTTTTAATTTCTGAATGTAACTATTTATTTCAATATATAAAACTGTAATCTAAAAAATGATTATTTTCTTTTTGTCAGATGGGGACATTTCTATCATTGTAACTCAAATAGGTTAAATGCAACTGTCAAGTGGGTTCTGTATATTACTAGACATGTGAATGGTGTTTTAAAATCTGAGCTACTCCTAAACATCAAAATATTGGTAGGCCATGGTCCTTTTAATTTTAACCTTAACGAAACTGAGTAGAAATATGTTTGCTAGTGTAAATACAAATAGAAAGCATAATCAGCCAATAAATTTACTCTAATGCCAAATAAAAATGAATTTGGGATTACTTAGTCACTTCTTTCCATTAAGCATGGATAATCTAGAACTTTCATATATTAGGATTTATTTACATGCAGTAATTTCTTGGATACAACCCTGATAGTAGTCAATATAAAAAATACAGTAGCACCATTATAATACAGAGGTTTAATTTCAGATATGAAAGTATGTTTGTAGGGCATGGAAAGCCATGAGTGGATTTCTTCATCTTCTAAGCAAAATTCCATCGTAAAAATTTCTGTAAAACAAACTATCTTCTAGCCTCAACCAATAGCCCATTTATTTTAAAGGTAGTGTTGGATATAGGCAATATCACAGCAAAGGGAGAATTTAGAAAATTCCTTTTATAACACAACATTGTAAATAGCTATATATCAGTGAAAGCATTTGGAGGCAGTGAATGTGTATTAGTTACACTAGTGGGCAAATTAAAGTTGGCCAACAGTCGAAGGGTAAAAAAATAAACACCTTAGTAGTTGAGAGTGAGAGCTTTTCAACTATATTTTAAGTTAAAAAAAAAAGCTTGGAGATCAGACTGCCTAGGTTTAAATCCGGCTTTATTACTTAGTAACTGTAAGACCTTGAATGTTTCATCTGTGCAATGGGGATTTGATGAGATAAAGAATTCAAGGGCCCAGCACATAGTACTTCAAATAATTATTAACAACTATTATTAAGAATTTTAAATATATATTACTTTTAATATCTTTCATCTTTGGTTATTATTTTCATTTTGCAATTCTTCCACCATGACATGTGTAAAGGCGTGTAATAATTAAGAGTGATACAGTAAAACCTAAATTATCTGGAATGCTTGAGAAACCCAAAGAATACTTTGTAGGCATCAAAAAATAAAACAAATGGAATAAATTTATTTCCTACCCTATAACATGCTTCCATGTCTTCTAAACAGGAGTATATCAGTGGTAAACTTTTTCTTAATAAATCACTATTGTTATGAATATCAGTTATATTTCTGTGTTAAAATTTCACAATCTCTTAAAAGCTTACCAACAGGAATGTGCCTGTTTGATTCCACCCAAGGATTTGTTAACATTAAGTCAATGAATAGAATTCAGGGAGTGTGTGAAATTGAATTTAAAAAACTACATCTTTATATTCACTAAATCTCTCAAGGGAAATTAACATTTCCTTCAATTATGAATGAAAGCAGCGAACAGCTGTACCTACATATGTATCTCCAACAGGAATCACAGATGCTTTGTATCACATTACAACTGTGGCAAACTCTGGAAATTTTATGTTTATTATTATTTCAAAATTTTGATCTTTATTAGAGCCGCCACTAGATCTTACTGTGTTAATAATAAAGGACATATATTCCTATATCAAAAGTTTGTTTTTCTTGAGACTTCCCTGAAGGTCCAGTTTCTGCTCCCAATACAGGGGGCCCGGTTTGATCCCTGATCAGGTAGCTGGATCCCACATACTGTAATTAGGAGTTTGTGTGATACAAGTAAAAATTCTGCATGCCACAATTAAGACCTGGCACACACAAATAAATAAAAGTTGTTTTACTTTAATATTTTGAGATTCTGTTTCAAATTGTTTTATTTTGTAATGCTATGAAATCTGTTTTATACATTTAAAAGCATAAATGTAAGAAGAGTCCATGGTTTCACCAGACTGCTAAAGTAGTTTGTGGCTCAAAAAAGATAAGAAAGCTGACCTCAAATTCGTCCCAGTCTGCTGTGCTCTGTTAATTTGGAACATTAACATGGTCCATTATATTTTCATACCAAAGTTTGTTTAGATTAGGGTAGTACAGATTAGCTTCTCTGGGACTCCTCTTCATGGACCTCTCGGATATCATGTGTTCCCACTGAGTAGGTAGGGTATTTCCTGCCTTGTACCTTGGCTTCTGAAAGAGCAAAACAAATAAGAGGGAGAAATAAGTTAAATAAAAGTAGCTTCAGATACACTGAAAGTAGAAATATAAAACATTCTACTCTTCCACTTTCTAAAATACTCCATTCAATAATTTACTCTGGCATTAACTGCATGGGTTCAAATTCTACTTCTATTTATCAGCTCTGTGACCTTGGGACAGTAACTTAATCTCTCTGTGCATCAGTCTATTTGTAAAAGGAGGTTAATAAGCACTGTACCTGGTACATTATAAATGTTCCATAAGTATACTTATTGTTATAGATTTGTTTCACTCTATGGCCAGTTAATGTTTGAGCAATTAATAACATTTATACAGCACTGTACTCTACAGTGCCCTTTCACATGCATTATGACATCTGAAGCACATAATAACCGTGTGAGAAAGGACAGCTATTATTACACTTACTTTAGTGTTGAAGGAACTAAGACAAGTAACCTCACCAATTTCACACAAATAGAAAGCCAAGGAACAAGAACTCAGACCTGGATTTCTTCTCTCACTCCAACTGCCAAGTCCTTTGTATCCACATTAGACTGGTTACCAGAGAACAAAAGAAAGCTTTATTCAGGGAAGAGGGAGGGGGCAGAGGTGTCAGCAGGCCATGAGGTAAGCACTTCGGTGCTCTGGAACTCACAGGGTGGTCCTCTGAGTACTCTGTATCACCTAGGACAGTGTTAGAATTACAGAATCTCAGGCTCCACCCTGGCCTACTGAATCAAAATCAGCATTTTTGAACAAGTCCCTAGTGACTGAAGATACTAGTTTGAAAAGCAGTTTCACTAATTGCTCTAGTGATGCTATTATAATCACTTGAATAATATACATTTGAAGGACTGATGCTAAAACTGAAACTCCAGTACTTTGACCACCTCATGCGAAGAGCTGACTCACTGGAAAAAGACTCTGGTGCTGGGAGGGATTGGGGGCAGGATGAGAAGGGGACGGCAGAGGATGAGATGGCTGGATGGCATCATGGACTCGATGGACGTGAGTCCGAGTGGACTCCGGGAGTTGGTGATTGACCGGGAGGCCTGGGGTGCTGCGATTCATGGGGCCACAAAGAGTCGGACACGACTGAGCGACTGAACTGAACTGAAGAAGTTTTTATTAGGTAATACTCTAGCTTACTGCCTTCCTTTTTTAAAACTTAAAAATTGAAAACAAATTTTTATATCCATTTAATTCTTAAAGACCTTCATACTCTTAAGTGAGACCTTTAAGGAGCGTTACAAAACTTTAAGCAGGTCAGTGTTTATCTTTCAGTTCCTTTTAAAAATTAGTAAGAGTCTTGCTACCCTTTGCCTGAGGTATGATATGCTGGAAAGCAAAACCACCCGTCCTTTGTTTTTACCGGCAGAATAAATCCTTACATTTCTCCCCCTGGATATTTCAGATACTTTCAATAAGTATTCAGTTTTTCGGGCTCCAAACTCTGATTTCTTGAATCAGTTTTGTTAACTTTCTGGCTCTAGGGATTGAAACAGAGCAACATGAAGAAGGTATTAGGCCTACTTCCATACCTAAACCTTGGTGATGGTGACCATTGATTACAAAGGCAAGTAAACAGCCTGCCCCAATCCCTATTCTCCATCCTAATAATTCACAGTTGAGCTTAATTTCTAGGCTGCTCTAATTCCGGGGACTGGTCAATCGGCACTCTTCCCAGCGTCGATCCTCTAGGCCCTGGGTCAGAACAGCACTAACTTTCCGCACGTGGGAGCGCTGATCAGTGACCTGCCAGGTTCTATTTAAAATAACTGTTCCCATTTGGAGGGGCGACTCTTCCCAGAGGTTAATCAGTCCTGGCCGGCAGGGGAGCCAATGTCGCTCACCTGCTCCACCGGAAACTTCAAACGCAGATTCAATCTAGACTAAAGGTAGCCAGTGATTAACGCATAGTTCCTCCCACCGCACATTCCTGATTGGGCGCGTGAGAGAGGGATGTGTCGGCTCGCGCTCTTACCAGTCCGGGGAATTCCATTTCCTCTCCCTCCCACCAGCATAAGCATTCAGGGGCGGCGCTTCCCCGTCGACGGCCCGCCCCAGCTCGAGCCTGTGGCCCATCGGCATCTCGCGAGAATTTGTGGAGTCGGGGGCGGGCCCCTACCAGGAAGAGTGCACAAAACTGCTCTTAAGTCACTGCAGCGCTACCGCTCCTGTTAACCAGCCTCGAGGTTCTCGCGAGATCCGCCTCCTCAATACCAAGTGAGGAAATCGGGGGACACTTTCGGGAGGGGCGTGGGGCGCGACCGCGCAGCTGCCGCTTCCATTACCTTCCTGCCATGGTCTCCTTCCGGTTCTCGATGCTTCTCTGAGTCTGAGGGTTTCCGCCGGTCTACCCTTCCCCCCCTAGCCCATGACCCGCCTCCGGCCCCCGCCCTCCAAGTCCAACCTCCGATCTGTTTAATAAGAAGGTGCTGTTCCGAAAAGGAGAAAGAGGTTGGCACAGATACGCTCGGCCCGAGTCGTGGGGAGGAAACCGTCCGCCTTCAGCCTTAGATTCGTCCTGTGCTCGCGACGGCGGCGTTGGCGGACTGATACGCGGCGGTGAAGAGGCAGGAGGAGGGGGGAGGGGCGGAGCGTGGCAGCTGGCAGTAGTTCCGTCAGAGCGGACATCTTGTGGCTGTGTCGTGCGCGTGAGCCCCGTAGGGCCGGGGAGGCACCAGCTGCCGCGCGGGGAGGAGGCCGAGGCCGCAGCGTGAGGGAGGCCCCGGCCCCTCTGTACGCGTGGGTGTGGGCGGCTAGGGGAAGGGAAGGGAGGCTGGCCCACTGGCCGGCCGGGTAAGGGGAAATGCAGGCCTTCGGAGGCTTCAGTGACCAGCCTGTTGGGTGGGGTAGGGTGGGAAGGCTAGAGAAGCCGGGGCCTCTTCTGCTTAAGAGGGAGGGGGAATGGGCGCGTCCTCGCGCCTAAGCCGGAGCCTCAGGGGCAGCTCGGGCGCGTGGGGGCTGGCGGTGGCTGGCGGGCGCGCGCGGGAGCGCGCTGGAAGGCGGAGTGTACGGTGGCGTCAGGGGCGACACAGAATAGCTCTAGCTGCGGGGACAGCGGCACACTTCAAGCCTCTCTGTTTGCTTCCCATCCCCGGGCGCGCCTTTGAGCAGAAACCGAAAGGAGCCGGCGTCAGTCCGGAGTCTCCCGTTCCCCCCTCCCCCCTTGCCTTTCTTTGCCCTACTGACGCCGGCATAGCGCCGACTAGGCCCCGGCTCCTCCTCTGCTGCGCCCCGGACCCAGCCCCGCACCCACCCCTTTCTCCTCCGCCTCTTCCTTTCCCACCCGGGTCTCTTCCTTTCTAGAGGCCGGGAAGTCAAACTTGTAACCACCCCTCCGCTCTTCCCGTCACCCTGGCCCCGTCTTCGGGCCGGAGCACGGCATAGAGGCTGGCAGTGGCTCTGCCACCCCACCCACCTCGGATCGCGACCGTTTTTGAGGGCCTTGGATTCGTCAGGGTCTCCGCGGGGCCTGTGCGAGTGCTGATTTGCTCCGTTTTTGCAAAAGGCGCCTGTGTCTGGCAGAGCCGGTGTGAGACGAAGAGACAATCCTTCCCAGCCGCCGGGATAATCAAGAGTTTTGGCCGGACCTTGGAGCACACACCGAGATAAGTGAGGAGCCAGACGAAAAGCACAGACTATGGCGCTGAAACGGATTAATAAGGTATCCCTGGGGCTGAGGGGAATGGGGTCGTAGCAGGAAAGGGAGGCTCAGTCTGGAGGAAAGCCTTGAGGGGGGGCAGTATAATATGGAAATATATCCCTCCTTGGGTCACTTCCTTTGGGGGATGGGGAATGCGGACATACTTTTTGAAGAATGCGGTTTGCAAAGAATAGAACACTTCTGGCAAGTGAGGAGTGTTGTCTTGAGTATGTTTCAATGGAATCGGTGCAAGTACGGCATGGAGAGTGATTTCAGGCGCCTCGGTTCTTCTGTAAGAAGTGTTAGTCCCCTCTGGGAGTCAGACTTGGCCAGAGACGCTCGCGCAGATGTCATGGCATTCCTATTCTCGTTGCTTGAAAACTTTGTTGTTATGTGAAGGCTCTGAGCCTTCTGGAGGAAGAAACGTGGCAAACTCAGAGGAGAGAAAATCTAAGAAATCGGCAGGGCCCAAACTTGATAAAGGAGTCAGGGTAGAAGTCTTGGCAGCTAAGAGTAGTGAGTGAGTCTAATCAGAAAGTGATCGTCGGTTCTGGGCAGGTTACACAGCGTAAGTTGGGTTGGGAGGAGATAGGCTGGCAACAGTGTTGCCACTATGTTTTGTAGTCGTGGCTTTTCACCCGAAGCTATTTATCAGAGGCACACCGGGAACTGATGTGAAAGCCTTCTGGAAGCTCCGTTTTTCTTTGGCATGGGAAGTGGGGGAGGGTAAAGAGTGAGATGGCAGCACGAGGAGCCTAGTACCTGTTTTTGCCTCTGTCCATGTAATAACATTCTCTGGGTAAATTGCTTCGCTAAATGTAACGAGGTTTGATGCTCAACTATGGCTCCAAGTTGAAAAAAAATAGGGTTTTTTGAGGTTCTGGAGCTGAACGGAACCTCTACCTCCGGTAGTTTAGTCTCATTTTCTTGCTCTAACTTCTATCCCGCATTTTAAGATGGCGGCTGCTTTAACTGGTTCAGGCTCTTTCGGCATCTCTTCTTGTAATATGAAATAATATCTTTGTTTAATGTTATCTTTTATATGAAGACTCTACACTGCTCTGAAACCTCCTACTTAAGACTTAGCTATATTCAAACTCTCAAGACTGTATTTCCCTTTTTTGTAACGTGTGTGTATGTGTGTGTGATGTGTTTGGTTCTTGCACAATCAAGGAGGGTGGAGTATTTCCAGCTTATTTGAAAAAAATGCTGTGGAGTAAATTCAGCCTTATTAAAACGAGGAGACAGAAGGTTGTGGGTTGCAAACTTTGGTTTTGCTAGGTTACTTCTTTTTAAAGAGTTTTCATGGAAGGAATGGCTAGGACTTGGCTTTACTAAAAATAGACCTGATTCTGCTTAATTTTACATTTAATGTGTTACTTTGGAGTATATTTGGCAAACTGCTGTTTTATGAAAGATAAAAGTTTAGATCTTCAATGTATTGATGTTGAAATGGTGAATTTTATTTCAGGCCGTCATTTCATTGTGGGTGTACGTGAAATATAAATTTTTTATTTTTGAGACAATGGGAAAGGAGTTTAGGACTTAAGGCTTAAAGTAAAAAGGATTATCAGACCTCTTTCTGTGACCACTTTGAAGGCCAGCAACACATTGGAGAAGCATGGTTATGTTTTGCAGTATGGTTAATACAAAACAGCATTCATTGCAAGTCAACACCTTTTTTTCTATGGGAATTCATCCATGCCATTAAGATATGGAATGATTTCAGATCCATAGATTTTTATGCATGTGGAACAGAATACTTTAAAGGAAGGTCTCATTGGTTTTTTTTCTTTTACAGGTGATACCCAGCTGCTGTGACACCACTTTAATCATTTAAAAGCTCTAGAAAGGCAATATAATGGTTAAGGGTGTGAACTTCGGAGCAAAAAAATGCTCTAGTTAGAATTTTAAGACTGGGAAAGTTTTTATCCGTGTGTCTCTATGTTGTGTATGAGCTGTGAATAATTGAGTGTTTAGTATGTACCAGGCACTATTCTATTCTAGATCAACTAAGGATGCATCAGTGAGCAAAATGAATAGAGTCCCCAAGATGATTATTATTTTTAAGGATTAAATCAGTTCATGTGTGGCTTTGAACAGAGCCCTAGCATCTGGTACTCATACATACTATTAGTGCAACTTTAATATTACTGTTTTTAATTTTCAAGAGCTTTTATAAGAACTTTTCTAGTCTAATACTCTTCATCAGTACCAGACTATCTCCTTTTATAAATACTTAGAAGCTCTGTATAATACAGAAACTGGATGTGATCCTGTCCAAAACTGGAAAAATGTTTATGTGGGACGTTATTGATTCAGTCTATAGAAAAGTTGTGTTGTGGTTTGGTTTTCAGCTATTTAGTGTCAGAATCACATGGTCAAACTTAAAAAACTCAGATTCAAACAATTTGAGCAAATGTTCAGCTCTGATGGGAGATGCTCTTTATTTTAGGCACCTTTTTTATTTTTTATTTTTTTTCCTGCAGCTGCCCAGATTCTAAGTGTTGATAGATCTGTATCCTTTGTTGATACTTTATTGAAATGCTTATTTTGGGTATATTTTTAATCAGTAGTTCATTTGATTAAGTTTTTTAATTTCTTTCCTGAAGCTTATCTTACAATTTTACTTCTTGACAGTCCAAGGAAGTAGGTATAATTGTTACCTCCATTTTTGAGATTAGTAAACCTGAGGCACAGAGAGATTTAAAAAATCCACCTAGGGTCATAGCACGGCAAAGTTAAGATTAGAAACTAGGCTGTTGGACTCCAAAGTGTGTGCTCTTAACCACTACATTTTCATGTTATCTTTTTAGGGGGTTGGTATTCAAAAAGGTTTCTTTTGCATGTATCTTTTTGCTAATAGCTAGGTTTTAGCATCTACTGTGTATTGAACACTGTTTCTAAGCCCTTTATGAGTACCTACTCATTTTATCCTTTCACAACAACATATGAGATGGATGCACTTACCATTCCATTTTACATATCAGGAAATGGACATGGAGTAAGTTACTTGTCTTATGCTCAAGATGGTATGAAGGGACTGAGATTCAAACTAGTCTGCTTCAAGAATTCAGACTCCTAAACTCATTGTGAACTGCTATTTGAACAATTTCAATTCCTAAATTTAATTTTGCTTCCTGAAATACCTCTCCTCTCTTAGTGAACGTTTAGATAATTGGGATTTAACTTTATCTTTAGGTTATAGCTAATTCTTGAGTTTAGACCTGAACTAATACAAGTTTTGAAAGTAGAAGTGAATTTCTATTTTGGTTAGTTAGGACTAAGGGAACTACTATGCTGATTTGCTGACTTCAGTAGGGGAATCATAAACTGGTTTCCAGTGAACGTACAGGCTGTATACGCCATGTGTCAAGGCTTGTCTGTAACTAGCTAAGTTTGCAGGGCATTCGTTGAGAGAAATGCTGATCATAAAATTACCTGTTTTTATTTTACTTGCTAGCTGATATTTGCTTTGGTTTCATCATGATCCTCTGCAGTCTGATAGTTAAACAAAAGGGAAGTTGAATACTATTGCTTTCAGTCTGGGGAAAAGCATCACTGGCTTATCTCTATCATATGTTAACTCATGGGTTCAGATGTCCTCTGATACCTCAATTCTTGAGGATTTTCCAAAGTATTTCACTATAATCTATTTATTAAAGAAGACAGACACCAAGTTCCTAGAACTGAGGTTAAGTGTTAATCAAATCCTAAATTAGGTTTTGCATTCTATAACATACTATGTATGTGGATTTTGACATGGGTTACATTTATGTATTAGAATGTTAAAAACAGTTTTTAGAGAGTGTAAGTACATGAGGTCTTAGCAGACTTACTGAATCATGAATCATTTCTCTGGGATCAGGCATAATTTTGAAATGTCCCCTAGGTGATTCTAAAGCCTCCTCTGGTTAAGAACCTCAGATATAAACAGGGTAATGTGTGTGTTTTTGGTCATGTGTCTTTGTGACCCCATGGACGATATAGCCCACCAGGGGACTCTGTCTGGGTTTTCCAGGCAAGAATACTGGAGTGGATTGCCATTTCCTTTTCAGAGGATCTTCTCGACCCAAGGATCAGACCGATGGCTCTGGTGTCTCCTGCATTGGCAGGCAGATTCTTTACCACTGTACCACCTGTGAAGCCCTAAGACATATGGAATAATCATTTAATCTTACTGAGTTCTTACTGTTTGGCACAGTAGTCGAGTCCCAGGGGACAAATACAGGTAAACCTGTTATTACCTATGGGACCCTCTGTTTTGAGTGAAGGAAGCAAGCATATAAATACATAAATTTATTATTTGTCACCCTGTATAACTTTTCAGTTACTATAAATCAACAAACATTTATTTAAGATAAGGGGAATTAGTTGTTTAAATGTCTGATTTATCCATTATTAAAGCTAGATTTGTCTAAATATCTTTCTCCACTATATTTTGTTATTGTTCTAAGAGTGTGTTTTTTCATTTATAACTACTTTAGTGCCCCCTTCCAGAGACAAGCTAGTATTGACAAATTAATTTTATTTCACTGGAAATTTTGTGCTCTTGATCTAGTTTTGCTATCCAGTTGTATAGTGTAACTAAGAATGGATGGGTTTAGGAAGTTTATTATTTGCCAGTCTATCTTACATGAGGTTTGGTCTCAAAATGGTACCCTTGGCCTTGTTATGTGGGGAGGGTAAAAGTTCAAAGAAGTATTTTAACATCTGATTTTTATCTCCAACTATACTTTGAACATAATGTGTCATTTAGAGACCTCCAACCAGCTTTGTTTAAATTTGTTGTTTTTAACCTTTGGATCTCCTTGTTTTTTTACCACTCTTTGGTTCCTTGTTCATGTAATACTTCACATTAATTCTAGTCTTGTTATAATTTCATGGCTAATATATAACAATGTTTTCAACTAGTGGACTGCTGTTAATTTTGTCTTCCCTATCTTTAAAATGCTTTATTTGCTTTTGTAGTTCAAAGCTTAGAAACTAGATTTGGTTCTGTGTCTTTACCCCCATTTAGAGATAATGCTTACAAAAGAATAGCTTTGAGTAATCTTAAGTGAGTTACTTTAATGGCGATTGAAAGAAAGAAAATTAAAGTGTTATTCACTCAAGCCATTCTTTGTACTTTGAATGAATAAGCATACTTGTCTCATAACTAACCAGGAAGTTAATTTCTTGTCAGTGATGTAATGAGACATGGTATGTAGCACTTATCTCTTAATCCTTAAAGTAAAAGAAACTTTTCAGAATTTCTCAGAAGTTACAAATCCCAAACTAAACTGACTTTTAAAAGGGCTATTCCTTCCATATATGAAATTGTTCAGACTCAAAAATCTTTTTGCCAAACTTCCTTAGTTTGAAATCACTTCCAGTAGCTATGCATTTCTGAGATATTTGTTTTTATTCCTTACTGTTTGTTTCTACCTATGGTATTTAAATTTCACAAGATTGAAGTTTAAAATTTTGTTTACTTCATAGCAGACTTGATATATAAGAATTAGAGCAATTATTGTCTTACTAGTTGGGCAATTAATACTGCATGTTGACCTTTATCATTGGTCTGAGGATATACCTTTATATTTGCTAGATTGTAAAGCCTCTTTGAGGGTGATTCTTATCTCAAAATTTCTTAAGGCACTTATTCTCTTTTCTTCCTACTTCATGCCCTCACCTTATCCATCTCCTAGGGTAATATTTTATGTTGGTCAGTATAGGTTTAAGAGACAAGGTCTGTCTTTATCGTGTGGATTCCCATGGTCATACAAATCTTCAGGTGAAAGTTTTGAAAGAAATTGGCTTTAAATAAAATACAAGAAATAGCTTATACTAAGGGAATGAACTTTAAGTTTTCCTCAAATTGATGATATAAAATGTGTCTGTGCTACTTTAGTTATGACTTTGATGAAAAATGGATGGCAGAGATTGGAATAACATGATTGTGGAATTTGGTGGTAATTATTATACTTAATATCATAATTATTGTACTTGACCTTAACCACAGTAGTCATCTGAGTTAAATTTTGCCAAGTCCTTGAGAGAATGATGGAACGAGACAAACTAGAAGAGGTTATTTAGGAAGTTACACCTCAACAGCAGAATTGATTAAATAGGAACTTTGTTTTTGTAAATATTGGCTTTGGTTATGTTGCTTTAATGAGTAAGTAGTAGTGGTCATTAAAAGAATGTTTAGCAGAATGCATAAATAATAGTTACTGGAGGTTTTGAATCTTACTAGTAACTCATCCACCCATATGTCTGCTCTAAAATTTTATTATTCATAATCTTATTTTTTCAATTTATAAGCTAAAGAAACAAAAAGCAAACATTTAGCATTATGTTTAGACTTCTGCCCTTAGCCAGTATCTCTCTCATCCTTCTCGTGTTTTACCTCTAATAGTCAATTGTCAAAAATACTGTGTCCCGTGATGATAGAAGCAAAGATCTTCCTCAAAATAAACTGTAGGCTTTTGAGTCCCACATAAAGGATGGTCAGACTCATTACTGTTTAACCATGTACCTCTGGATGAAAACACTCATTGGCTTAAGCTATGCCTGTTGGTTGGCTTTTAGAGAAAATTCATTGATTTATTTTTCTGTGGATCTATTTAGGCTTTTAAGGAGAAGGAGAAGTATATTTTCCCAGTGGGAGAAGGCCTGGATTCTCACACTGCCAGGTGTTCAGGAGGTCTCAGGAGAAGCAATTCAGAGAAATGATCTTCAAAGATTTCCCCACAAGAGCACATCATGGTGAAGGAGTGTCTAACTTGTTTTTTTAATGGACAATACAGTTTTCAGCATTGTGCCCTAGTTATATTAGGGGTGCCCAGGTGGCACAGTGGTAAAGAATCTGCCTGCCGATACAGGAGATGCATGAGATGCCAGTTCAATTCCTGGGTTGGGAAGATCCCCTGGAGTAGGAGATGGCAACCCACTCCAGTTTTTATTGCCTGGAAAATTCCACAGACAGGAGTCTGATAGGCTGCGTCTATGGGGTCTCGAAGAGTCAGAGGCAACTGAGTACACACACGTAAGCACACACAGTTAATATGTTGTTGATCCATCTTAGTGTCCTTTCAAGGTGAGTGGAGCCTTTAGCTAGTGTGTGCCAAACTCCCCTGCCCCCTATTTTCTATTTCAGTGGTCTTAACAGTTGGTAAGGAACCCACCGAAGTAATGCTTTTCTCTATGATTGGGAGGTATGGTCAGAGTACGAAGACTTTGTTGGTTCTGTGTATGAGCTGTTCTTTCTGATTCTTGCCACTGTTCCTCTTAAACTACTAAGAAGCGAAGAGCTGACAATTGAAGTTGTTCATATAATTTTATAAATTGTTTTTGTCTCTAAAGCCTGTGAAACCTTTAGGTTCTAAAGTCATATGGTGAACAAAGACAAAATAGCTTTTGAAAATTCTTTGAATAGATGCTACATTGGAAACTGATCTCAAACCTAATAAATATAGTTCTTGCCGTGCCACAAATAATTGTTTTCTTACTTGACTTTAAAGTCCACAGAACTTGAAAAATGGCTTACCTAGGCTCAATCTGAGTATAGTGAGATATAAACCGAGGGTGAATAAGGAGAAACAAGAAAACACCAATTTTCTGTGTCTTGTTTAATTTGTGGCATTTATTCCTTGAGTAAAATGAAGAGTGGGTTGGTGGGATTGAAGTTTTTGTCTTCAGTTTGCAAAATACAGTGTCAGAGTCGCTAACTTAAATCTTTGGTGCAAGGACACTTGAGAAAGTAGCCTTAAATGCATCTCTGGACCTATTTTTTAGGTTGTCTAGTAGATAACACTGCTTTGCTCTCCAACCAGTCCTGAAGCTCAACATGTCTTACATTTGTTTGATTCAGTCTTTCCTTTCCCCTCTTAAGGGGGCAGTAATGTAGAATGGATAGAAGACCTATTTCCATAAGAGTGTAAAGGTAAAGTGATCAGTGTCTTAAGATAGTTTTCGCCCCTGGTTACTTAAGTTTATGTTCCTAATGTAGTTATCTATTCATCTATCCTTTGTAGCAGGAATTCCTACAGTATGTGGGTGAGGATGGTCTTTGATATCCCGTAAGTTAAGTAAAAGTTATTGTGTGGGCATCTGTATTAGGGATAGAGGGTCAGCAGTTCATCAGATTATTAGAATTCCTTGTCTTTGTCACAAATAATGTCATGTACATGGCTAGGAGTGTATGAAAATGTGAAGAAACGACCGAAACCAAATTTAGGATGGTCAAAAATATTTACGGTAGTCTTGTTCACTTGTCAGGGAAAGGGAAGGGTATGTGGGGGAGTACATGGAAGATCTGCAGCACTTAAAATCTGAAAGAGTATGGTAAAAGGATCTAGAAGGTCATTTCTAGTATACTATCACTAGTACATCAAAAAATTCAACCATTTGTCTTGCTCAGAAAGTGGTCAATGGCTTCCCATTGCCTGTGGAATAGTAAGATCCAGCCCTGATGAACCTTTCTAGCCATGTCTGCTACTCTCTTAACCTGTACCCCATTGTGTGTCTGGTATACCAAACTACAAGTGAGTTTTTTAACATCCTGTTTCCTTTCACTCCCCTGGATTTTAATTTCTCTATCTTGAATGCTTATCCCTCTATCAAGACTGAGCTCAAATGTCACTGGTTTAAACTCGGGCAAGGTTAAAGCAGTTGAATGCCTTTTAAGTATTCAGGTTGTTTGAAATTTAATTTTTTTATATTATGTCCGCTTTCTATTAATCTATTGGGAAAGGCATTCATGGTCTATCTTGTTATTTTCAGATGTAATATGTTTGACACCAAAAAGGCAATCTCCATATAAATAAATAAATGCTTTGGTGAAATGTGCTAATATTACGCTTTTCATTTTAGAAATAGATTTCCTTAAGCTTCTGTCACTGAAAGGTTAGCTCTTTACTAGATAAGACACATGATTTCTTCCTGGTTCTCTAGTTTGATTTTTCAACTTTGCTTCATTTATGTTTCTTACACATGTTACAGCCAGATTAAAGCAATACATTGTCTTTTCATGGGATAAATGTGTATGATAGTAATAGAGCCCAGGTAGCACTCTACTTAAGACAGTTATCTCTATTTTTTTGTCCCCCTACTTATTGGATTTGTTAGGAGAAAATGAGTATTTAACAGTCAAGCAGTAACTGTAGGAATTAGAGCAAGCTACAGCCTTAGGAACTGGAATTGCGTATTTGTATGCCAAGTTAGTTTTTTTTAATCTCTGCTGCCCAACGTGGCCTCTTTTTCTTTGGATTCATCATGTAATTTCAGGGCTTGTGCTTGCCAATAGCTCTGGGTCACATCCCTACAGCTCCTGATTAGAGAAGGAAGGAAATGACCTTTCTAGTTTTTAGCTTCAATTTGAAAAAAATCTCTGGTAGGGATAGAGGGACAGATTGATACGATCAGTTTCTAACTTGTGTTTTTTCCAACTCTGAGCTAATCACTGAAGCTGAAGGTATGAAATTCTATGACTGTCCTTTCTGAATAGTTGGTTAATGGTAACTAACAATCACCCAACACTACAATCATACGTTTAGAGTAAGAGAAAAACATTTCCAGAAAGGGAAGATGGTTTGAGCATCTGACAAAATGCTGCATAGAAGAGCATATGACTTCTTAAGCTTTGCTCATGTTTTTTCACTGCTCAGATATCTTTATGTTTTAGTGTCATGAGAATTATTTAGTATCTTTGAAGTAAGTCCTTGTGTTTATGTAAAAGGTATTTTGATCCTTAAAGTTAGGATGTTATTTTATAGTAGATTTTGATACATAAGTTACTTGGCCAAATAATAGATCTTTGAATATTAAGAGATGTCTTAGTTATGGAGAACTTGGAAAATAAGGCATTTACAAATTATCTGAGGGGAAGACTATCCTGAAATTATGGAATGAAGAGCTGAAAATCAGTTTTAACTTTTCCTGAAATTGTTCATTCACTCTAAAGGAGTGAATACTAACATAAAGGCTTGGAAATTCAGAGATGTCTCTGTGCAGGAAAACTATTTCAAAATATCTTCTTAGGCTTTTTTCATAAAATGTGCAACTTTTAACAAGATATAGATAAGTTACATTCCAGGTCAGCTGTAGATTCCTGAACTTGAAGTGATTTTTAGCATCACTTCAGTAATGTGTTTACATATATAAAAGTACATGATTCGGGGTAGATCTGTGTAAGAAACTAATGTTAGTAATATTTGAGTTCAAATGCTTACCAGACATTTTTAGATAGAACTGCATGAAATTGCAGTTTCTTTAGTTCAGAAAAGGTCAAGTATTAACAATTTCATGTGATTCAACCTGGGCTTCCCAGGTGGCACTAGCAGTAAAGAATCTGACTGCCAGTGCAAGAGGAATAAGAAACTGTGGGTTCAATCCTCTGGGTCAAGAAGATCCCCTGGAGAAGGAAACGGCAGCTCACTCCAGTATTCTTTCCTGGAGAATCCCCGTGGACAGTGGAGCCTGGCAGGCTACAGTTCATGGCGTCACAAAGAATCAGGCACGACTGAAGTGACTTAGCACACACGCACGCAGTCTGGTAAAATGGTTTCTTTAAAACCTCATTCACAAATAGTCCCTGAATTGTTGACCTGTTATCACTAATGTATATTGTAGCGTGAGCCAGACAGTTGCTAGATGATTATGTTATAGACAGCATAATCATACAGGCAAAAGATTTAAATGAGCTAAGGCTATAATAATGTAGCCTATTTATAAAGCAGATTTATTTTGTTTAATAAATGAGTTGAGCACCTATCCAAGAATCTTGCCTTCCAGATGCCTTCCAGTCTGCTAAGTACCTAATACGTTAAATACTAGATAGTGTGCTAGAGTATTTTATCTCATTCATCCCTTCAAAACTTCTGTAAAATAGGCATTTCTATTTTAGAGTGAGGAAGTAACACTAGGACAAGTGGGTCTAAATTGGATTAAAAGTGAGACTCCACTATGATGAGAGAGGAATATACTCCTCGTCCTTATTTCATGTTGCTATGTTTGAGCATTTGAGTTGTATGCACAAGTTTGTATTTGGTTTTGGTAGCATTTTTGTGTTAATTTATTGTCATATAGGAAAGTGGTGAGGGTGGTTCAGAATAGGTACATTTTTAACCTTAAAATAGACTTTTTTGGACACTTATGATTTCCTCTTAAAGAACATAAGTTTCTGATTTATCTTTTTTTCGTTGAACCAGTTAAAAGAACTTGTTAAAGAAGTTTGAGACATGGAAAAAAATTCTCTTCATATCAGACAGACTATACTCAATTCTTAACTACAGTGCTTTATGGGAGTTACAGCAAATGCTTTATGGGAGCTAATCTGGCCTATGACAGAGTCATCTGGATAGTTGATTAGTTCAAGTTGCCGGCATTATTTACTTTTCTCAAAACTATGATTCAGTTCTAAGCTAAAGGCAAGTGTGTGTGCATGTCCTCGGTTGTGTCTGACTCTTCGACAGTTAACTGTTTAGCCCACTAGGCTCCTCTTCCCATGCTTAGTTTCACTTGTGGGGTTTTTTTGTTTTGTGTTGTTTTAGCTATTTGCTTAACTCTGGGATAAGAGCTGCTGTGGTTCCTACCCTTCAGAATCAAAGTGTTTAGAATTGATTTTCTCAAATTTGTTGAACATATGAAGTAAATTTACATAGGCAACCGTAAAGGTCTGATCAGAACTTCTCATCCATCATCCTAAAATTGACTCCTGGCATTCCTTGGCTATCTTGATAAACTACAACTACTTTTTAAGTTTCAGAAATTGGCAAAGTGTGTAGCAAGGCACTTTTGTATAACTTAATAGATGTACAGCACAGTAATTCGACATGTGTAGTGCAAAATGATCACTTCTAAGGACAGTTCTGTATTGATAACTTTTTTTTAACTGGAATGAATCTAAACTCATATTTCTAAACAGTTGAATGTTTTCTGAAGTGTATTATTTGACCATGTAGTAAAGGCAAATATGTCTCGTTATCTTCCTAAAGTGTACTCCCTGCCTTTTTCTTTGAAGTCCATTATTGTCTCATGTTCTCAGTCACTAAGTCGTGTCCAACTCCTTGTGACCCATGGACTGTAGCTTGCCAGGCTTCTCTGTCCATGGAATTTCTCAGGCAGAAATACTGGAGTGAGGTGCCATTTCCTCCTCCAGGGGATCTTACAGGGTCTATAAATCCCTATCCTGTAGAAATTTACATACTGGTATATAGAGAGAAGGCTGTATCGTAAATTTTTTAAAAACTTGTAAAGAAGCAGCTTTGTTTTCTTACAAGATTATTCGTATGGGTTATACACAAGTCATGGAAAGGCCAGATAAACTTTGGAAATTAAGGTCAAATGGAATTGTGGGAACTCTGTATTTTGCTATGTGCAGACCACTTTTCTACCTAGAAACATGGATTGTTCCAGAGTTACACTCAATGTTGAGTGAAAGACAAGGTGTTGAGTATAGGGATAAGGAGATCAAACCAAAAAGGATACCTACCTAGCCCTATGAGAGATTTTAAGGAGAAAATGGGGTCATTGGGTAGTGTGGTTCAGAAAGAACAGTGTTTAAGGAAGTAGACAGTGATTAAGATAGGACCTGTGAGATGGTCTGAAAGTTCAGCAATAATGTAAATGTTGAAAACTGCCCTAAGTTCTTAACCTAGGAAAGTATTGGATTACAACATTTTCATTTTGTAGGACAGCTTTTGTTCATGTACAGGCACACCTGAAGATAATAAGGGTTTGGTTCCAGATGACTAAAATAAAGCAAATATCACAATAAAGCAAGTCACACAAATTTTTTATTTTTGGTTTCCCATTGCACATAAAGTTATGTTTACTGTAGTCTGTTAAATGTATAGTAAGCATTATGTCTTTAAAAATGTACATACGTTCATTTAAAAATACTGTATTACTGAAAAACACTAATCATCTGAACCTAGAGCAAGTTGTAATTTTTTTTTTTTAACTGACGGAGGGTTTGAAATAGTGCAAGAAATTATCAAAATATGGTTCAAAGACAGAAAATGAGCAAGTGCTTTTAGAAAAAGGGCCCAGATAGCCACAAACCTTCAATTTGTTTAAAAACAAAGCACCCTCCCAACCCCTACACAGTATCCGTGACATACAACAAAACAAGGTATGCCTGTGATGAAAATTCATATCTGTGTGTGTGTGCTTCCATGACCCCTTAGCCAAGGTGATTGTTCTGGTATGCGTCCATAAAATAACTATGCCTAGTGTGTCCCAGGAACTGGACTAGGGTGGGTAATGTTTTCTTTTCTTACAGAATGTATTGTTGATGTAAGTTGTGATTATGTGTCCCTTAAAGAATGGTGTGAAAATAACAAAGCAGATGATTCTTTCTGTTACGGTCTTACGAGCCAGTATTTTCTATCTTGGTGTAGGAACTTAGTGATTTGGCCCGTGACCCTCCAGCACAATGTTCTGCAGGTCCAGTTGGGGATGATAGTAAGTAATTTTCAAGTTGATTTTTATCATTAATTTCAAAAAAGCTTGTGTATTTTTAGACAATAACAAGAGTATTTTCTTTTTCTAGTGTTTCATTGGCAAGCCACAATTATGGGACCTGTAAGTACTGATAATTAAAAGCAAAGATTTAATTAAAAACGCAGCATTAATCTAGTTTGTAATTTTTAACTAACTCTTTATAGCTTTATTTCATTACATTGTAATTCTATTTGGGATATGCCATAATTGTATTGCTTTTGAAAGAAACTAGTCATTTGTTAGTATTCCCTGGGTTCTGTGTTTAGCATTTCTGTGACCTGTCAAATATCTTCTAATTTTCCCTCATAGCAGTGTAAAGTATTGTCATAGAGCTTCCTGATTTACAGAGCTAATTAGTTTTCTGACCATATCATGGTGTTACTCAGAGACTCTAAATGTGTAACTGCCTAAAAGCTAGCTCAATTGTATTATTTTTGATAATTGAGTTTTTCTAGAACTTTAGTTTCATTTAAAATTTGAATATTTTTAGGTAGAAAGTGATATTTTGAATACAGCAAAATTCCTTTCTATCCTGGGTAGATAAGAAACTGTATTGCTGGATAATTGAATATTCAGAATTATGGATACCATCTAAGAATTTCACAGAATTAGAGCGCAGTAAAACATCTTGGGGTAAGACTGTATCTTGCACAATACTTAACGTTTTTTTAACTTGGAAGGCACGTGAGGATTTCTGTTCTGAGTTGTGTGTTTGTTACTGAATTTTCTGCTTCTTACCCCTTTTGGTATTTTAATTTCAATAGAAATGGCAATAATGTACTAGGTGTGATAATAGTAAGTAGTTCATAATTATAAGAGGAAATACCCTTGAAAAGTTAGCCAGAGGTTGGGTTGGAATAGCACATGTTTATTTAATAGTTCTGATTATAAATAAGATGGAAGGGGATATTTTTAATAGTTTAAAGTATGTCTGGATTCTCCTAATGAAAACTACAGAGTCAGGATTGTTTCCAGTTACCTCCAGGTATATTTTTACTGTTTTAAGTGCTTGCTTTTGTCTAATTGGTAATAAAACTGTGATCAAGTTGACAGTCTTTGCATAGAAACCTCCTGACTAGGCTTAGGATGGACTAGCAACTGCTTTCTTTTTCTTCAGATGAGATGTGTGTATCTGCCAACAGTTTCTACCAAGTCCACTTCAGCACTTAAATTTGCAACTTGTAGAATTTTTCCATTATAGATCACTAGTTTTCAAAGCACAGAATTCAGTACAATGCCTTGCCATATCTGAACCAAATAAAACTCATCTTTGATTCAGAGGTGCTTTAAGATACACTCATGAAAATGAGTTGTCAGTACTAATAAAGCATGAAAGAATTGATAGTCAAGACTTGTGATTGGATGGTGTGTGTAATAAACCAGTTCTTTTAAACCAATGTTATGTTTTTCTGCTTGATTTTTGAAACTGCTTTTTTATTTATTCCCTTCCAAAAGTTCACTTTTAATAAATCAAAGTGAAGCATAATTGAGCTCATTAGTAGTCTTCGATAGAATAGGAGATTGCTTATCCTGAAAAAATTTTTGGCTGTTTAATTTGCTTTTATTTTCAGGAAACATTTTTCATTTATTTCATATATATATTTCAAATTATGGCCATTCTTTGCTAATTTTTTTTCCAGCAACCTGTTAATATAAAGGATAGCAATTTTCTTCTTTCAAAAACAAATATTTTATTTTTAGAACTCTACCCCTGATTAACAA
This sequence comes from Madoqua kirkii, assembly GCA_006408675.1. NCBI lineage: Eukaryota > Metazoa > Chordata > Mammalia > Artiodactyla > Bovidae > Madoqua > Madoqua kirkii. The sequence continues at coordinate 24,962 of SJYC01007902.1, forward strand.
GAGCAAAAATTATATTTATACCATAATAGCATAGTTCTGCTTTAGTAACATAAGCCTCTGAGATTTACTGGTTTTCTACGAAAGTTAATTCTCACTGTTGGACAATTTCAGGAATGAGTCAAAAGTTATAAAAACTCACCCCAAATGCAGATCTTAATTGTGCTTCATAAGTAAGCACCTAAGTTTCGATGTCAGCTTGTACATGGTTAACAATTACCCTCACTGTTAAGTATATCAATGAAACAAACCATATTACTTTGACTTTTGACTGCATCTTTGTGAAAAACATCACAGTTTGATTAGGTAATTTTATTTTGTTAATAGTTAGTATTGGATTTTGGTGGATTATAGTAAGGAAGTGCTCTTCATGATTGAGTAAAAATGCATGATTCTTAAAACCTGTGTGCTACCTTATTCTTTCTGAAGACAAGATACTTTAGATCAGATACGCTGATAAAAAATAAAGCTTTGAAAGAATTGGCAGACCATTGTAGTTACGTGGTGTTTGAATTTTGTTGGTTATTTTGTACTAAGGGAAATTTCTGTAACAAGTTGATGCAGTGAGAAGCAGCTTAATTTCCTTACCTATTTCTGATATTTCTGTGTTTGCTTTTTTAAATTGGAAATGGAGCTGTTATAAGGAATTTTGAAATTATTTTATTTTGAGAACCACACTAACTTCCATTCCACCTAATCTAATATAAATAGCTATTCACATACTGTGTATGTGAATAAAACTATACAGAGTAAGGTATTTTACCAGGGCAGCCAGCAGTTTGGACTTTAAAAAACATTTAAGCATAAGATGGACCGTATAGTATAGGTAGGATCCTGTGGGTAAGGAAAAATATTCCAAGTGTAGGGGAAAGAAATACGAGAAAAAGGAAATGTGAAGCATTGTTTACTGTGCAGTAAGAAATGTATTCTGGAGAGGAGGTGAAAGATGAGACTAGATTGTTGGAAACCAGATCATTAAAGCACAGGAATTTGAGCTTCAGTCTTGGCAAGCTGTGGTTGATTTCAAGCAGAGTTTTATATTGAAAAGACCACTTCAGCATTAGGGTGAGGCATAAGTTGGAGGGGAAAACCAGAGTGAAGGCAGGAATACCAGTAGTAAACCATTGCCATAATATAGACAAAAGTTAGTAAGATTTTGAGCTAAAGCAGTGGATACAAAGGAGAGGAATCCAGTTCAGAAGCCTTTTAAGGATTTTTGAGATTTGGTATCTACTATGAGTAGATGGGAAAGAATCAATGATGAGATCCTAGTTTGTGGCTTGACTATTGTGGTTTCAGTTTTTGAGCATCCGAGTAGAACATATTCAATGGGTATTTGAATATATGTCCTAGAAGGAATAACTACACTTAAGATAGATCCTAGAATTACCAAAATAAGTGTGGGACAGGAGATAGAAGCAAAATATTACAGTTGCCTTAGGGGAAGAGTACAGACAGACACTGAGGGAGGAGCAGTTTGGACTAATTGTAGCAAAATTAGGGTAGAACATTTCTAAAGAGATCCGTTATGAATTCTTCATTTCTAAGATTGGCTCAGTTTATCAAAGTACTCCGTACTCCTTTTTGTTTTTCTTGGTATATTTGTTTGATTTATGGTAAATTCAAATGTAGAGCCTTAGTTTTTAGGTGACATATTTTGGTTATCTTTAGATCATGTAAGGTTTTTATCAGTTTTTCTTCTTTGCTGGAGTTTTGGTGTTAATTTGTAATATTGAAATATTTTCATTCCATAAGTTTTTTTTTTCCTTGAACAAGTGGGATGAAATTTGATTTTGACTAAATCTATTGTTAGACTACCTTTAAGCAGCAGTCAGATGTAGTGCTTGATTGTATGAAACTTGGAATGAAAGCTTAAACAGAATTTTTGAAATTAAGCTTAATGAAAACATGTTTTCATTAAAGCAGTTTACCCTTAAATTGTTAACTGTACTTGGTAAAAACGTATCTTCCATACGAGCCTATTTTATAAAAGTGTATGCTATTTGAAGCATCTGTTTCCAATTAATAGTCATTATTTAACAATGATATGTTAATTTAATAAATCTGGGTCACATTATTGTGTCTTTGATTTTTCTGTACTTATCAGATACTATTTTGCAGTCTTAATTTTCTTGAATTAGAGTTTCGTAAGCATTATGAAGCAGAGAAACTTAGAAGTAGGAAAGACATTTATATAGTAGCTCTCCCATTAAACAGTGTGTATCTTTTAACTTGATCATCAGTAAACTGACCGTTCTCCTTTAAACCCCAGGTGTATACCCTTTTTCATTTCTTCATAATAGCTATAAAATTTCACTATATGTCTCTACCAGAAAAGATTTAGCAAGATGAGAAATTATTCTGTGTCACTTTCACTTACCTAGTAAATAAAATGGAGTTAGTAATTCACCTAATGTTTAGTAATTTTACAGAGGGGTAGGGTTAAATGAGCCTGTACTACAGTGTCAGCCCTGTGAAGGTTATTCGCCTCGCATAAGGAGTGGGCATAGTACAATAAAAGGTTCATGATAGCGCTGTATACATCTTCACTCAAATGGAGAGGAATGCGTATTGATAACTCAGTTACTGCAGATTTTCAAACATATTTCCAGGTTGACTGCATATCCAGAGGCAATTATTCAATTCCATTAAAAAAAAAAAACTCTTTGACCTTAAAATCCTTGACCACATCACCTTCTTTTCATGCTTTGATATGTTTTAAGTCCTATTTTATTTACTCATGAAATGGCAACAGTTAATGTCTTTTTCTTGGTATTGGTTAAATTAAATGTGAATACCAGTAAGTTTCTCCCAAATGTTGCTTCATACTAATGTTATATGATGTTTATTTACTGAGGAGTTTTTCATACTCAAATTACAATGAGCAAAACATTTAAGGAGAAAAAGTACTGCTGTAGCTTGAAATTTTATATCTTGTTTCAAGTGTGTAAAGCAAACATCCCAGGTTTTCCAAATCTAGTAATTTTATGTATTGACTTACTATAAAGAATTTTGTGGTGTGATTTTCAAGAAAAAACTGTCATGGTTTTATTAAATAAGAATATTGAGGGGCCAATTGGGAACTAAACTTCTTAGAAACTTCCTTTGTTTCTATTCTATTGAAGGGAGTTGTGTTTACCTACAAGGGATAAATTTCTGGTTTGCCAGTGACCAGAATAGCCTGTTAAGGTACAAAGTTGTTTGTGTATATATGACTGTCATTAGAAGAAATAATCAAAAAATAGATGTAAGCTTAATTTTCAGATTATAATTTGATACATTATTATATAGACCTCATTGTTAACTGTACTTTATGAGAACTAGGATCCTAGAACCTTGTGTTTCTGAATAATTTTTCTAAAATTCTTTGACTTCATGTAAAGTAGATCTAAATTATGATTCCTTATTCTATAGTAAATATTGTGGTTTTTCACTAATAAGAACTTTATCATGGAATAATTTAGACTATTTTTGTGTAAATAGGTAATTTTGTTTCATATTAGAGAAATGCTTAGCAAATAAATGTTAACATGAATTATTTAGCAGTATTTTAAATAGCAGAGTTAAGCATTTTTTCTTTTTACAGAATGACAGCCCATATCAAGGCGGTGTATTCTTTTTGACAATTCATTTTCCTACAGACTACCCCTTCAAACCACCTAAGGAAGTATTCCCCACCCCCAAGTCTGTGAGTAAAGATTTGTATTTTAGTCAGAGGAATAGAACATTCCTAGACGTTAGGGTTCTGCATAAGTTAAGGCTAAACTATTGTGAGTGTATAATGGATAAGAATAAGTGGAGCTTGAATGTATATACTGAATTAAATCACTGATGTTGAATGCTGACTGTTAGTCTTAGTTAAAAGAAGAGCTAAACCTGGATTTGAACTTTGTAACTGGAGTTAAGAATTGCCTTATCCTTTATGTTGCAAGGCTCAAATATACAATGTAGAAGCATTTTTCTCACTTTATTGTGCTTATAAAGATTTGGATCAGTAACTCTAGTGTCTTAAATACTAGCCTTCCAAATACTAACCTTCATTGTGCGTTTTCAAACATTGCCAAAAAATATACCATTATTTGTGTTGGGATTTAAGACTATGATATATTTTGGGCTTTGAGTTTACATGCACAAACTATCTTCAGAATTATGTTACAGGTACAATATGACAGTTACTTTAAATGAAAATACTTCTATGATATTCAAATGTGTGTTTTATGTCCAGTTGGAAATGGAGGTTCTAATACATGCTTTTGTACCTTGATGCCTTAAATGAGCTAGTCTGTATGCTTTGGTCTACATCGGAAAGTTTCTAATTTGTTAGTGAATCCTAAATTCCCTTCAAGTTGCTCCTTTGATACTCATGCTGTGGTAGGGCCAAAGTTAACCTTCGGAACAACCCACCATATCACTGATAATAAAATTTTTGCCACATGGTTATATTTTCCATTTTAATTAAAAAGAAGCCCGTGAAGGATCTTGGTCAGAATATAGATGCTTTTATGTGTATAACTTTTAGCTATTAGATTTTTTAAATGTTTAACTATTTTAAGTGTAACTACAGTTTTTTTTGCCAAAGTTTACAATGCTTGTTTTTATTTGGGAAATACAAAGTTGTTTTCTTATTTTAGGTTGCATTTACAACAAGAATTTATCATCCAAATATTAACAGTAATGGCAGCATTTGTCTCGATATTCTAAGATCACAGTGGTCTCCTGCTTTAACTATTTCTAAAGGTAAAATACTGGCGGCTTTGTTTTTCTAGTAGTTAAAGGAGTTTCATTTTTGAGCTGACTTACATAAGTTTTTATAATGCCAGCTTTTTTATAAAGATGGGGAAAGGAACAAGAAGTTACATCCTTTTTGCTTTTAGCAGTATTGGTTAAAGATTTTGTGGGAAGAAGTTAACATTCAGATGGAGGGGGGCAAGTATTTGCAAATAACAATAGCAGCTTTTAATAGCTTTCTTAGTATATTTTTCAATCCCAAGCTACTTGTACATCTCACTCATTTGTTGCCATTTAGCAAAAATGGTCTACCTAAAGTTAACAGAGCTTTTGAACTTGAGGTTTCTTATGGGAAAATTCTGATTTCATTTTCCTATGTTTTTTATTTTTTAGATAAAAAATCTTTTTAAGAAACCTTTACTTAAGTTTTCATGTATCATGGTAGGTTATTTCCTATCTAATAATAGTCTAAAATGCATAGTCTTGGGAAAGGTCTCTAGATAAAGTCTGCTCTTCTACTTTAATAGGGATCTGTTGTGTGGTGTTTTTAATAGGTTATCTGGTTTCCATATTGATGTTCCAGATGGAATATCTCTCCATCTCTTTCAAACAACTCTGGTGGCTTTTATGTCACTTTTACCCCACAAATAAAAATCACCTACCACAAAGCTATTTAATGAGAAGGAAGTCTGCCTTTTAGTGATTTTCAGTTTTTGATGCTGGCTTATTAGCATTCCTTAGTACACAAAATGAGTCTTTAATGTTGCTAATTATGACTGTATTTCAGGTATTTGAGGATAGCAGCTAACTGGAAGCATTCTCATTTTTTGGCTGAATACTTTATGTAGCATTCCCCATATTTCTTGAAATAGTTAAGTGTTTTAAACAAAGTTTTATTTTTAGAAGTGTGGTAAATGGAAAGTGGAACAGATTTTGTTTGTTCATTTGTTAAGTCAGGACATCAAGCCTTTTGTGTCATTGCACAGTGCATTTGAATCTCTTTGAAGGGACTGTCTAGCATTCCCAGAATTTTTTTTTGATTAATCAGAAAACTTTTGTGTGGGGAGTGGGGGCCATGTGGGTAAATGCTGCTGCTGTTCTTTTAGGTGCAGCATTATTTTAGGCCCATTTTTTACCCCCCGGATACATTCAAGTTTCTTTTCAGGTCTTTTCTCTTAACACCAGGCACCTGGTATGAAGAAGACTTTTAATACTATTTTCCAGGTTTGTTTGGTTTTACCATCATTGGGAATGCACTGCACTACTGAACAGTGTTTCTGTAAATGCAGATTTAGGTTTATTTCTGATCCTGCACTTGATTTTAAAGTTCTGTTTTTTATGATGATATTTTTTTTCATGATATTGCTATTATCTTCAAGGATTGTCATAACCACATTAAGCTTTTATATCATAAACTTTTTATTAAACTTTGCTCAGTGGCACATAATTCGTATTCACAATGAATTAGATACATATTCCTAATGATGCTTTACATCTTTTAAGTTAATGTTTTGAATAGGTCAGAGTGAGAACTATAGCTGAAGAACTACTCAGTAGTAGATCTTCGTGTTTTGTTTTGTTTAGTTTTGTTTTTTTAATTTAACCAAAATTCTTGGATATGGTCTCTACCTTATAAATTCTGGGAGATAAAACCTGTAGTCATTGGGGCAGTTGGGTGTTTTTGTGAAACTCCCCCAAGAGTAGGACAGAAAATGGATTATTTTATCAGGCTAAACAGCTAAGCATATATTGCATAGCTATACTCTGAAAGTCCCCACCACCACCCCCCACATCCCTCCAGCGATTACCAAGAAACTCCACTTCACTATTTCAGAAGGTTCATATAGAGAATTCCCTGGTGGTCCAGTGCTTAGGACTCCACACTTCACTGTAGAAGGTACAGGTTCGGTCTCTGGTCAGGAATTCCTGCATTCAACGTGGCATAGTGAAAGAAAAGGTAATATAAATTAATATGGTATCATTTCACTATCTCAGAACTTCTGAATTTGATAGATTTTTGTACCTAGTCAGTAAACTAGCTAACAGATATATGCTAACAAATATCTATTTTTAGGATCTCTTGTTTTCTATGAATCAAAATCTCTAAAGCTTGGTCTTATGAAAATTAAGATAGAAACTAATCCTCTTTTGAGGATTGAGGTTTATAATACTTGTTTTTAAATACTTTTATTCAACCAAATTCCCAGTGGTGGGTAACAGACATTTGTTTTCTTCCAGTTCTTTTATCCATTTGTTCACTGCTATGTGATCCAAACCCAGATGACCCCCTAGTGCCAGAGATTGCACGGATCTATAAAACAGACAGAGATAAGTAAGTATGTAGTAATTTGAGAAAACAACATAAAAAGTGGCTTTTCTTAATGAGTTAATATTGTATACTTTGCTGTAAGTTGTGGCATGATGCCAAGGAGACTTAATGCTTATTTCTGGTAAGATGGTAATTGAAATGTGCAGAAGCTAGTTATTGAAATGTGATTGGCTTTTTGTTGTTGTTGTTTTAATTTACTAGATTATGTTTTCTTTTTCTAACATGTTCAGCAGTCACTTTTAAGTTTGAGGAAGAAAGGTATTTTTTCTTCACCCCAATCACATTTAAAACAGGAGAAAAATATTGGTACTGTTGCAAAAATTTGGTCTAAATATTTTATATATTGAATTCTTTATGTACAACTTTACCATTATAATTTCCGTATGTTATAATTAATGCTCAGTATACTTGTTCAATTAGGTACAATAGGTTAGCAAGAGAGTGGACAGAGAAATACGCTATGTTGTAGGGTAAGAGGATCTGCACAATATGGTGCGCTTATTCATGGTACTGCCAGCACATGAGTGCTGCATGCATTAAGGCACTGTATTAACTAACAAAAGGTAACTGATGTGGCAGTTTCTGAAAACTGTACACTTAACTGCTTGATCTCTTGTTTAGCGTGAAAGTATACCCAGCAGTCATTATTGCTTGAGAGTATTTTTGCATGGCAAAGCAGAGTTTATATAGCACCAGTAAGAAATGAAAATTTTAGTATCTTTTGCAAACTACTATAGTATTTAAATTTTACCTTTTAAAATTGGAATATTTTAAACTTCAATACTATATGGAATGTGGTGACTTGGTTAAAATTTTGCCAAGAGATAATAATGTAAGGGATAAACACTTTTTTAAGCCTCACTATCTGTACTAAATGTTCATTACTGACAAGCATGCATTAGTGTCAGCTATACTTTGTGGCTACCTGTATGCTAAATGAAACCTTTGTTTTAAAGTGCTGGCTTTATGAGCGGTATCCTTAAGTGAGGTAACCACGAATCGGTAGAGAAAGAACTTAAAGTTAGAAAAACGGTTGAACTATGTTTAGTTGTTGGTTTGAAACGAAGTTAATGTTTTTATAGAGGTCAAACTGTAAATATAAATCAGTTCTCCTATGTCCTTTTAGATATTCCTTTCTTAAGGTTATCACTATAATTTTTGTTCTGGTAAGTAGCCTATGGCATGGTAGTAATACAGGGAGAAACTGATACATTTTATCAATATTAGTGATCTTCCTCAGCAGTAAATATCCTTGCTTCTGTATGAATTACCTGTTGATCATTTTAAACAAAGATGCCCCATTTGTACTCCTTACTAGTTTCATCCATCAGGTCTCAAGTGGGGCTTGTTAATTGCCAATCACTACTCTTTAAAAGTAACAGGTGGTTTTGATTAGCACATATAACTCACAGCCCACTTCCTCTTGAAAATTACTACTTTTTTATCTTCCCCAGTGTCTTAGTCTACCTGTGCTGAAGTCTCATAGGCATTTTCTTTTAGGTAATATCCAGGGTGAAGTAAATTATCATGAAGTCCAGGATTCAGATAAAAATGTTTATTAGTTTATTGCTCAGTCTGGCTTTCATGGGAGTTTCTATAGATCTACGGATAAGTGCACTATTCTGATAATAGGTCCATGGCAAATTGTAAAAAAAGGTTAACATTTGTTGGAATGTATGCTAAGTGTAAAATTTCTAATAGACCATTAGCTCAGTAGTAGGAGAGAAAAAAGGTCTTTGATTTTTGCTAGCCTATCTATATGTTTATTAAAGTATTGCTTTCTGTGATTAGGACACTGTATTGAAGGATAAGGATCTTGTTTCCTACAGTGCTTTGAGTACCAGTGCTTTTTCTTCCTTGTTGGCTTTATCCTAATTGTAGCCATTAAAGATGACTCCATGATAAGTCTAGAAGTAAAATACTCTCCTTACCTTTTAAGTATTAAGAATTTTTTTTTAATTTTTAAATAACATCTTTTTTATTTACAGGTACAACAGAATATCTCGGGAATGGACTCAGAAGTATGCCATGTGATGCTACCTTAAAGTCAGAATAACCTGCATTATAGCTGGAATAAACTTTAAATTACTGTTCCTTTTTTGATTTTCTTATCCGGCTGCTCCCCTATCAGACCTCATCTTTTTTAATTTTATTTTTTGTTTACCTCCCTCCATTCATTCACATGCTCATCTGAGAAGACTTAAGTTCTTCCAGCTTTGGACAATAACTGCTTTTAGAAACTGTAAAGTAGTTACAAGAGAACAGTTGCCCAAGATTCAGAATTTTAAAAAAAAAAATGGAGCATGTGTATTATGTGGCCAATGTCTTCACTCTAACTTGGTTATGAGACTAAAACCATTCCTCACTGCTCTAACATGCTGAAGAATCATCTTGAGAGGGAGGGAAATGGATGCTGAGTTGTCACATCAAAGGAAGCAGCATTATTCTAGAAGCATCCATTCTTGTTTAAGCCTTCCACCGTTAGAGATTTGAGGTTACATGATATACTTTATGCTCATAACTGATATGGCTGGAGAATTGGTACTGAATTTATAGCATCAGCAGAACAGAAAATGTGATGTATTTTATGCATGTCAATAAAGGAATGACCTGTTCTTGTTCTACAGAGAATGGAAATTGGAAGTCAAACACCCTTTGTATTCCAAAATAGGGTCTCAAAACATTTTGTAATTTTCATTTAAATTGTTAGGAGGCTTGGAGCTATTAGTTAATCTATCTTCCAATACACTGTTTAATATAGCACTGAATAAATGATGCAAGTTGTCAATGGATGAGTGATCAACTAATAGCTCTGCTAGTAATTGATTTATTTTTCTTCAATAAAGTTGCATAAACCAATGAGTTAGCTGCCTGGATTAATCAGTATGGGAAACAATCTTTTGTAAATGCAAAGCTGTTTTTTGTATATACTGTTGGGATTTGCCTCATTGTGTGACATCAGAGATGATGTAAAGTTCAAGAGTGAATATTTTGCCATGTTCAGTTAAAAGTGCGCAGTCTGTTACAGGTTGACACATTGGTTGACCTGATTTATGCAGAATTAATAAGCTATTCAGATAGCGTAGCTTTAGTGTGCTGCACATGATACTGGCAGCCTGGGAGTTCATAGATGGACTTGGGACCCAGCAGATTTGAAACATGTATATGGAGTTTAAGAAATTTATTTTCCAGGTGCAACCCCCATTAACTAAATTTTTTCTTCACCTTGTACGCTTGACAGCTGAAAAGACCACAACATGGGAGTATTAATGGGTCAAAAAGTTACAAAATAAAATACTGTTTTGGTGTGGGAGTTGTCATGAGGCTATGTTGAAGCGACTGACTGTGGGATATTGAGTTTTTTAATGGATTGAATATCCTTTAAGATGGATTTGTTCAGCCATTTACATTAATGAGCATTTAAATGCAACAGATACCATTTCAGGTGACTTAACATGAATGAATAAAAGTCAATGCTATTGGATTATTTTTTGTTTGACAAGTGCAATCTGTGCCACTTAATGTAACTTCTGTAGTAACAAGGGCATTATCATTCTTCACCCTTTCTAATTCTGACCTTATAGTTTTATTATTTTTTCCTAGTTTCTTTGATTTGTCCATTGCTTTCTTACGGTCCTGTATTCAATTCTAGCACATCTGTGACTTTTCTCTACTTACACATATTTGCACTGCTTACACTTATGTGCAATCTTAACTTCTTGTCTGCACACAGATGTGGAAAGCTAGATATAAAATAAATGTTAAAGCTTGATTTTTATAAACATTTTAATATGTAGTTTGGACATGATTTATTCAATTAAGGTTCTTTAAACTGAAAGTGAAATGCATGCCTTCCAAAAATGTTTTGGCTTTGTTAATTCTGTAATAAGCATTTCATTGAGAAATATCAATCCAGTTATACCATTTTCCAATGACTGAATATTTCATTCTATCTTTGTTTTAAAAATAACTCAAGGGTACATATTATACTGTTAAAACTGTGTTGGATTCAAAGTACAAATAAGTAAAATACCTCCTCAAGGTAAGAAACTTTTTGGCTCTATTTTTAGGATAATTAACAAGATTCCCTCAAAATAATAGCTTTTATAGTAGGCATATCATTTCTTGAAAACCAGCCAGGAATAAAACATTTGTCAGAGCTGGATTCTACTTGGCTTTCAAATTGACCTTTTTAGCTACAGATAAACCTTAAGTTTTTATAGAGATACTTCCTGAAGCTATTGTCATAATGATTAATAGATGTGTCCAGTTCTCTGTATCTTTGACTTGATGCTTTCTATATTTCCTATGTCACTTCTAAGGGAACAAGCCATAAAGGCTTCTCCAGGTTTAACAGAACAGTAAAAGTACCTGGAAAACCAACATTTTTGAATGTATGAACACTGGACTTGAGATCATCTGCAGTGAAACCTTCAAAAGAATGCAACAATTTGTCCTTTCCCCTATATATACTCATAGTGCCATGTATAGCACTGAAATGATTATTAACATTAAAAATTGACTTTGGTTCTTCCTGTTATATCTTTTAATGCATAATTCAGTTTTAAATTATGTTGTTTATCTTAACCTGTGAGGATTATAGTCCAGTTGACATAATGATAAATTACATTTTAAGTGACTCATTGCTGGGCAAGTTTGCAATGTGATAATCAAATTTAAAAGAAACTACTTGGCTTTCTTGTGTGGGTGTACTCACAATTTTTTAAAAGTATGAACCACAGTTAACTGGTGGTCTCAGGGGTAGTGAAACACTCACTTTTTTTTTTAATGGTTTAGTTGACATCAGATATTGACCATCCTGTGTTAGTGATATTGGAAGTGACTCAGATTAGCCATGTTTTGTGTTGGCGTAACAAAACTGTTAAATGATTGTTGATTATAGTTTTTAAGTGAATTTGTCTCTTTTATGAGGAACCCAGTGCAAGTCACTAAATATTGTCTAATAGTGACAGCGGCATAACACTTGTAATAGCTAAGGTAAACTGAGCTTAAAGAATTGTTACCATTAAAGTCTGTGTTTAAAGACACTCTGGTCTTACTTGGTAATTCCAGCTAACATGAAATTCACACTTAATGTCTGTGTGAGTTCTATTTTGAACTTAACAGTTGTAACAAAAACTGGTCTATAAAGAACTGAGGATTCTCAAAGATCAGCAATATCGGTGTCATTTGAGAAGTTCTTTAAAATGGAAATGATCAAATCCTACTCCAGGCTTAGTGATTCGGAACTATGGAATGACACAGTGGCCTGTTTGAAGAAGCCATTAAAGTGGTCTTGGAAGTCTGTTCCTCGCTCTCCCTTGTAATGGACTTCAGCAGTAGTACTTTGACCCTATGATTATTTTACTCTTCTTTCATGGCTGTAAGAACATATATGCCCAAGTGTTAAATTTCTAACATCATTATTACTTTGAATTATGCCATAGGTTGATTTACATGTTTATTATTAACATCCCATAATGAACTAATTTAAGTAGCAGTCTTAACAGGACTTTATTCTGGGAAATGTGATTCAACTAAAAGCCAAGTAGTGTTTAAAAAGAGTAACCAGGTGCTAGTTTTCTGCTAAGTGTTGGCTAGATAGCTAGCTGAACATGGATTTGAGCCCTGATCATACTCTGGCTGAAGCAACTTTTGGGAGAATGAGAGGGTTGAAAGGTAAGATGTCACGTTAAGGGTATTTGGTGTCTTCACTTAATTGAACAGATACTAAACATACTGTAAGGTAACTATTAAAACTTTTTTGTACTCCCCTGGTGTAAAGGAAAAATAGTAAAGGTATTTGGACCAAAATTTTGAAAGGTGACCGCCTCTCCCACTGGAAAAGTTCACAAAAGGCTCAGAAGCTTGCTGTTGGCTATCCCCCCCCCCCCCCCCAAGTTCCCAGTAAACCACTGTTTCACATCCTTTCCTACAACCCTGGTAATTAATTCCTTTCTTGGCCTCATTTTGGAAAAAAAAAAGTGATTCTGATACACAGTGTTCTGATAGTTCTATTACATGGAATATGTTATTTAACATTCCATTGTTAATCCTCTTGCCAGGTTGTGCACGTTCTGGATGAAATAATGTGTTTTTTGGAGAGCCCTCTTAATTTTTTTTATATTGTAGAAAATGGTTTTATGAAATAACTACTTTTCATTCTTACATACTAGTGTCTGAGCCTCTGTGTAAACTTGGTTCCTTGTTTACCCTGTCAGATTTGAATATTACCAAGTAAGGCCAAACAATGAAATACTTTGATATCCCTAGTTGCTTAAGAACAGTTAAACATTACCATATGATTACCAGCCATTGTTCTCAACACTGTAGCTTCCTACCTCATCCACCTCACTTTCTAAAGAATGATTGACTTGACTTCTCTGCACAGACACACGTTTCTGCCTCTTGGCCTCCATAAGTGTATAAACATTTCAGTTGCACTTGCCCCAAACCTAGGCATCGTTTCTCAAACTTGCAAATTAAACATCTCTGTCAGTTCTACCTAAAATTTTTTTCCAAATCTGTTTACCACATTTCATTGCTGCCATGATGGTCTGTGTGGTCTAAATCTATATTGTTTCTTTGGTTATTGGAAAAGCCTAAGTGGTCTCCCTTTTCATTTCATAGCAATTTATCATCCATGCAACACCAGGCATATTTCTTTTAAAGCACATTGGATCACATCATCACTTTGCTCCAAACCTAATGGTTTCTCATCTCATTCAGAATAAAGGCCAAATCCTAAAAGCAGTTTACAAGCTGGAAGTGACTTTTCCCACCACTTCATCCCTGATAACTTCCCCACCAGCTTCTTCAGCTCAGTCACACAGGCTTCTGCTGAGGCTTGAACACAGTGGGCTTTTTCTTACCTCAAGATGTTTGCCATCATTCTTCCCTTTTCCTGGGATTATCAAAGATAAAATATGGCTCTTTCTTCCTTAATTGTTAGGTTTCAAATGTCAACCTATCTGATTTTTCTCAACTATTCTACAAAAAATAACCAACAGCACTGCCACAGTAGAGGGCACCATGGCAGTGTTAAGTAATAACCACTTTAACATGGGGGCTTCCCCAATGGCTTAGCAAGGGAAGAATCCACCTGCGATGCAGAAGACCTGGGTTTGATCCCTGGGTTGGGAGGATCCCCTGGAGAAGGAAACTAACCCAACTAATACTGCCTGAAAACTTTTATGGACAGAGAGAGGAGCCTGGCAGGCTATAATTGATGATGCTTCTTGACTCTCAAGTATCTCAGTGAGTGGATGGACATTTCTGTTTCTGTCAGTGTAGATGATTACACTGACCAACTCTTAACGTGAAAAAGCAACTGAACATGCTGAGGGGGAGGCACTTAAAAAATAATAATGTTATTAATCTCTCAAGCCCAAAACCAAATTGAAACCAGGAACCCAAAAGAAGCAGGCTATAATCAGAAACTAGCTAGCATCTTGAGAACACTTGAAGAATCAAATGAAGTATATTTTCATTTTCATGATCCTGGCAAAGCCCAGAATACATCCAAAGAGTGGTGTCAATTAGGATAAACATCCCAAATACAGGTGAATCTGCATGTCTTGAGTCTTCATTCTTTGTTGCAGGAGAATGTTCTCTTAGAATATGTAATAATAGTTTGACTTTGTGAAAATGTGCAGCTCTGAATCTTCCTACGTGGATAGTCTGAAAACCCAAGCAGAACATTTTTTAAAGTTCCAAATCAGCAACTTGGTGCTGGTGGAAGTACACAAATACTCTGTAGGGACTCAATAATAGCTCACAGTTAAAAACCAGAAAAGAAAGTACAACAGAACTTAGTACTGTACCGTGAGTAGGAACAGATGTGCCAAAGTTTCAGACATTAAAAACATCAGATCATACAAATTGAAAGTAAAATTTTCTTCCTTTCCAGATGACAGAAAAATCTTAAGAATATAGATTATTAGAGCTAATCAGCAAAATTATAGGATACAAAGTCAACACAAATTAGTTGTACTTTTTTTTTTTTTTTTCTGTCTGAGCTGCGAAGCTTGCATGATCTCAGTTCCCCAACCAGGGGCTGAACCTGGGCCTTGGCAGTGAAAGCCTGAAATCTTAACCATTAAGCCACCAGGAAACCCAGTTGTATTTCTACTATAAGTAGCAATGAAGAACTACAAAATGAAATTAATAAAATTCCATTTATAACAGAGAATAAAATACTTAGGAATAAATTTAACCAAGGAAGCAGCAAAACTTGAATACTGCAAACTACAAAATATTTCTAAAAACATTCAAGTCCTAAATAAATGGAAAGACATCCAGTGTTCAGGTATACAGGTCAAGAAGCAACAATTAGAATCAGATACGAAACAACCTACTGATTCAAACTTGGGAAAGGAGTACGTAGGACAAAACTATATTGTCACCCTGCTTATTTAACTTACATGCAGAGCACATCATGCGAAATGCTGAGCTGGATAAAGCACAAACTGGAATCAAGATCACTGAGAAATACCAACAACCTTGATAGGTATGATAGGTATGAAGATGATAACACTCTAATGACAGAAAGTGAAGATGAACTACAGAGCCTCTTGAGGGTGTAAGAAGAAAGTGAAAAGCTGTTTAAAACTCAACATTTAATAAACGAAGATCATGGTACCTGGTCCCATCACTTCATGGCAAATGGAAGGGGGGAAAGTGGAAGCAGTGACATTTTATTTTCTTGGGCTCCAAAACCACTGCAGATAGTTGACTGCAGCCATGAAATTAAAAGAAGAAAGCTATGACCAACCTAGACAGCATATTAAAAAGCAGAGACGTTGCTTTGCCGACAAAGGTCAGTCTAGTCAAAGCTATGGTTTTTCCAGTCCTCATGTATGGATGTGAGAGTTGGAGCACAAAGACAGCTGAGTCAGAAGAATTGATGCTTTTGAACTGTGGTGCTGGAGAGGACTCTTGAGAGTCTCTTAGGCATCAAGATCAAACCAGTCAATCCTATAGGAAATCAACCCTGAATATTCACTGGAAGGACTGATGCTGAAGCTCCAAAACTTTGGTCACCTGATGGGAAGAGCAGACACATTGGAAAAGACACTGATACTGGGAAAGATTAAAGTCAAAAGGAGAAGGCAGAGGATGAAATGGTTTGACAGCATCACCAACTCAATGGACATGAATTTGAGCAAACCCTGGGAGACAGTGAAAGACAGGGAAGCCTGGCATGCTGCAGTCCAGGGGGTTACAAAGAGTCAGACATGATTTAGCAACTAAACAACAACAACATCTGTGTTCATGGATTATAAGATTTGTTATTGTTAAGATGGCAATGATCCTCAAAACAATCTACAGATTCAATGCAATCCCTATCAAAATCCCAGTGATTGTTTTTACAGAAATGGAAGATACAAAAAAAATTCATACAGAATTACAAAAGAGTACAAAAAAAAAGTGAAAATAAAAGAGGACTCATACTTCCTAATTTCAAAATTTATTACAAAGCTACAGAAACCAAAGCAGTATGATACTAGCATGAAGATAAACTTATAGGACAATGGAATATAATTGAGAATTCAGAAATAAACTCATATACATCTTGTAGTCAATAGGATGCCAAAACCACTCATGGTGAATAGTCTCTTCAACAAATGGTGCTGAGACAACTGAATATTAACATGCAAAAAAAAAACAAATTTGGGCCCCTACCTTACATTATATACAAAAATTAACAAAATGGATCAAAGTCCTTAGTGAAAGATCTAAAATTACATAAAACTCTTGGAACAAAAAAGGAATACACTTTTTTTAGTTTGGATTGAGCAATAAATTCTTAGAAATGATACCAAAAGCACAAGCAACGAAAAAGAATAGATAAATTGGACTTGCCCAAAATTTTAAACTTCTGTGCATCAAAGTATACTATTAAAAAGACAAAGGATAGGAGAAAGTATTTGCAAATGACATATCTGGTAAGTGTCTAATATCCAGAATACATAAAGAATCCTTAAAACTCAACCAAAAGGTAAGTAACCCAATTTAAAAATGGGCAAAAGATTTGAATAGAAGAGTTCTCCAAACAAAAGTGGCCAGCAAATGTGTAAAAGATGCTCAACATCATTGGTTATTAGAGAAATGCAAATCAAAACCATAATCAGGTACCACTTCACACTCAGCTAGCTATAACTTTTTAAATATGGAAAATTAGTGTTCTTGAGGATTTGGAGACTCTGGAGCCATCTGTAATTGCTGGTGGGAATGTAAGATGTAGAGCTTCTATGGAAAGCAGTTTGCTAATTTCTAAAAAAATTAAACACAGAATAACCATATGACCTAGCAATTCCACTCCAAATATATATACCTGAAAGAATTAAAAACAGATATTCAAGTAAATATTTGAATGTTCACAGCATTGTTCACAATAGTCAAAGATGGAAACAACGGATGAATGAATAAACAAATTGTGATATACCCATACAATGACATTATTCAGTCATAAAAAAGAATATTGTGCTGATACATGTTACAACATAGGTGAGTCTTAAAAACGTCACTAAATGAAAGAAGCCAGACAGAAAAAGAAATATTATATTTCTATGAATATCTAGAATAGTTAAATTTATTAATAAACCTGACAAAATTCAGATTTATGTGTGCCACAGATCGGGGTGGGTGTCAAGGAAAAGAATGAGGACTGACTGCTTAATGGGTTTGAGGTCTTCCTAGTGAATGATAAAAGTAGAGTACCTTGCAACTTAGAGGTGATGATTGTACAACATTGTGAACACACTAAATGCCACTAAATTGTACATTTTTAAATAATCTCATGTTATATGAATTTCCTGTCAAAATAATCAGCCACAAAAAGCAGAAGCTGACACTCATGTAATACTTTTTAGGTGTCAAGAACTGTTCTGAATTCTTAACTTCTAATTCTCATTACAAGCATATACTTATTACTTACACATGCTTATTATCAACAAATTTATATACTTATTAGCAAACACATTCTTACATGATTATCTCTGCTTTACAGATGAGGAAACTGAAGAACAAAGAGGATAAATGACTTACCCAAGGTTAATGGCAGAAGTTAGGATTTAAATCCAGGTAATGAAATTCCAGTCTTTCCTCTTACCCATTATGCCAGAAATAAAAGTTTCAAGCATGAATAAAGAGCAAGAGACTATAAAAAATGACAGATAATATTTGAAAAATAACCAAAAGCAGTACTTCCAGAAATTTTTAAAAATAAGATAACTGAAATTTCATCTGTGACCTTGCAGCCTTGCCAGGTGATAAACTTTTTGCAGTCCCCTTGACGTGGAAATCAAAGATCCTACATGGTTTGCTTTTTGTGGCCTGGAGGGTTATACACCTAAACAGCCTGGAGGGCTCTGTATAGCCCACCTACAGTCCAGGGGTCCATACAGAGCTGCCATTTCCTCTGCAAATAAAGTGTGTGTGCGTGCACACACACATGCACACATCAACAGGTAGATTGACTGAAGAGCAAAAATGGAAGATTTGTCAACAACAGAAACAAAAGATAGTATAATACTAACTTCAGTATGCTGAGAAGAAATATTTATCACCCTAGAATTCTATACCAAGGAAAATACCCTTCAAGAATAAGGGTGAGTAACATGGATAAGTCTGAAAAACAGTGTTGAACAAAAGAAATTTTAAAAAAAGAAAAACTGTGTGTGATTCTATCTGCATGACATCCAAGAAGACACAAAATTAAATGGTGGCTCTAGAAATGGAACAGCCATCACCTGGAATGGGAGGAATTTGGAGAGAAGCACAAGAGAACTTTCTAGAATGAAATGTTCTGTATGGTAATCAGGGTGTGATTACACAAG
The DNA here is from genome assembly GCA_006408675.1 of Madoqua kirkii. NCBI lineage: Eukaryota > Metazoa > Chordata > Mammalia > Artiodactyla > Bovidae > Madoqua > Madoqua kirkii. The sequence goes on from SJYC01007902.1 coordinate 43,856, forward strand.
TATGTATGTTTGCCAAAACTCACTGAATTGTGCACTGTGATGGTTAATTTTATGTGGCAACTTAACTGGGCCATAGGCTGCCCAGGTAACTGGTTAAACATTATATCTGGGTGATTTGATGAGGGTCTTTGCAAAAGCAATCAGCATTTGAATCTGCAGACTCAGTAAATCAGACTGTCCTCCCAGAACTGAATTGACATCATCTAATTCATTGAGGGCCTAAGCAGAACAAAAAGATAGAAAAAGAAATAATTTGCTCTCTAACTACACAAGTTAGAACATGAGTGTTCTTTCCAGAGTTGTTTGATATACAAACATCCTTTATGAAAAGATTGTCTGGGAGAAAAAAAATCCAGTGCCTCTACTCACAAGATGTTCAGAAATATCAGAGAATTATCATCCAATATTCCAAAACAAATTTAGTATGTGAGTTTTTTCACTGCAAAGTTTATGAAATTGAATATAGATCAAAGCTGAGATGGGTGAGGAACTTCCCTGGTGGACCAGCGGCTAAGATGCCATACTCCCAATGCAGGGAGCTCAGATTCAGTCTCTGGTTGGGGAACCAGATCTTGTGTGGTGCACGCTACTAGTCAAATAAATAAAGTAAATATTTTTTACAAAAGGAGATATGCTGTAAGTATAAAATTTATGATAGATTTTGAAGTCTGAGTGTGAAAAAAGAATGTAAAATGCTCAATAATCACAGCATATTGAATGCATGTTAAAATAATGTTTTAATATATTAGTTTATGTAAGCTTATTAAAATGTCACCTGTTTCATTTTTACTTTTAAACAATTTTTATGTGCATTTAGTTTTGACCGCGCTGGGTCTCTGTTGCTGTGGATGGGCTTCAGCTGTGGCGAGCAGGGGCCACTCTCTAGTTGCTGGGCGTGGGCTTCTCCTTGCAGCAGCTTCTTCTGTGGCAGAGCACAGGCTTTAGGCACACGAGCTTTGGTAGCTGTGGCTCTTGCACTCCAGAGTCCAGGCTCAGTAGTTGTGGCACACGAGCTCAGTTGCCTCGTGCCATGTAGGATCTTCCCGGACCAGGGATCAAACCAGTGTCCCCTGCATTGCAAGGCAGATTCTTAACCACTGGACCACCAGGGAAGCTCTCTTTTTTACTTTTTAAAATGTGACTACTAGATATTTTTAAATTGGGCTTCCCTGGTGGCTCAGAGGTTAAAGCGTCTGCCTACAATGCGGGAGACGAGACCTGCGTTCAGTCTCTGGGTTGGGAAGATTCCCTGGAGAAGGAAATGGCAACCCACTCCAGTACTCTTGCCTGGAGAATCCCATGGGTGGAGGAGCCTGGTAGGCTGCAGTCCATGGGGTCGCTAAGAGTCGGACACGACTGAGCAACTTCACTTTCACTTTCATGCATGGGAGAAGGAAAATGCAACCCACTCCAGTGTTCTTGCCTGGAAAATCCCAGGGACGGGGGAGCCTGGTGGGCTGCCGTCTATGGGGTCGCACAGAGTCGGACACGACTGAAGTGACTTAGCAGTAGCAGGAGCAGCGTAATGAATATAAATTGAGAGAGAATACTGTCTTTACCTGAGTATCCTAGCAATCAGTGACTGAGGCATACCTTAATTACTCATCTTTTAAAATGTATTTATTTATTTTTGTGAGGTACAGTCCCAGAATAGTGAGAGTGTAGGCAAAAGGAATTACGGCAGAGGAAGAAGGAAAAACGCCTTTGGGTAATCGCTGGGGAAGCCTGATCCCGTGTTCTGTGGCTTGGTGCCTCACTGCAGATTACAAATGATGACAGAAGCCAGGATCTCCAAGGGACTGCTTGGTTTAGGCCTTGGCTCCTAGGGCGGCTGAGGATCTTGTCACGGTGGGTTGTCTTGTCTCTGTTGGGTTGTGGTACCTGTAATTTCCCGTTGATAGTTAACAGTGGACATGGAAACAGTAAGAGATGTTCCAGTGCCTCTCCTAGGTCCTGTTCTCACTGGGCTGTAGCAACTCTAGCTTCATCTGCTAATCAGTTCATTACCCCAGTCAGTACATTAGCTCATTCTTTACCTGCTTGTCCACTAGAACAAGAAACCCCAAGTGACTCCACAGTATTAGTCACAGCTTCCAAATGGGTGGAACCCTGCATCCTTCCCCAACCCTGCATCCAAGACTTCTGACCTAACAGAGTCAACAGTTTCAGGAACAGGAGAAATAAATTCCATTAGTGAGTCACTGGCAGTGATGATGAGAGAGCCTACCTCTGCTTTTACATCCTGGTTTTTATACCTGTGGATTCTAGTTCTGGGGAGACATAACACCATATATTGACCATTTTGTCGTTGTTCAGTCACTAAGTCATGTCCGACTCTTTTGCGACCCCATGAACGGTAGCCCACCAGGCTCCTCTGTCCATGGGATTCTCCAGGCAAGAATGCTGGAGTGGGTTGCCATTTCCATCTCCAGGGGATCTTTCCAGTGCAGAGGTCGAAATGTCTCCTGCATTGGCGGGCGGGTTTTTTTACCACTGAGCCAGCACGGAAGTGCATATACCACATCCTGAAAGAAAGTGCTACAACCTCGTGAGGTGCTGTCTGTCCTCAGGCTGAAACTGCCACAGGCTTTTTGTTTGTTTTTGAGAGGAAGGTGTCTGCTCCTGTGATAAGGTACTTGGTAGAATAAGTGATTCTCAAGGTCATGAGTTCACATCTGCCCATCTTCACATCTCCATTTATTCAGGTGTGTCTTGTTTTCTAAGGCAATGTGGCAGGGATATCATTTTAAGAGGTAAAGAATTCTGTAAAGTCTCAGATGGTATTAGTGGAAATACTGCAGTCAGTTAAGGCAGAACATATACAGAATCCGTGTTAATTCCAGTACATCAATTTGATGCCCCAACCAAGGAGGTCCAATGTAATTAATGTGCCAACAGGTGGCTGCTTGGTCCTCCTAAGGAATGGTACCCTTATCTAGGGCTCAGAATTAGTCTCTGCTACAGGGTGGTTGGGCAATCAGAAGAGGCAGTAAGATATCTTCGGTGAGAAAAATCCTGTATTGTTGGGTTCATGCATAGCCTTCATCTCTGTTACAAGGGCCAGTCTCTTCATGAGCCCAATATCAAGTACTGAAAACAGTGAACAGAGAGGCCAACTGAAATTCACAGGACTGTCTTTCTGTGTACTAGTTGTCAAGAGCCCCCTCTGCACATGTTCTCTTCTGAGTGTCAGTGTTCACGCACATATTATCTACCCAGACCTCCACATCCTCCGTATTCTAGTTTTATTTTCTTAAGGCCGTGATGAACCAAACAAGACTTTTGGCTATGCCCAAATGTCAGTATGTAGCTATGCCTCAAGCCACCTCTCCTTTCAATAAAGTGAAAAATAAACATAGAGTTCACAAGTCTGTGCACTGGGCAGATGTCCCCTCACCAGTGTACTGAGGTCACTCCTTAGCAGGACTGTAACCGGCAGCAGTCCTTTCATGGCCAGCTCTCACACCTGCATCAGCCCAGGTAGGTATCCTATCAGTCAGGCATAAGGAGCCACCCAGGAGGCCGTTAGTGTCATCATCAGTGCAAGCATGGAATTTCTGTTTAGAGTCTGCATGTATCACTTCTACACACAGTGGAACACTGGAGCCCTACCCAGCTTTATGGCTTCGTTGATTTATTGACTATGCCAAAGCCTTTCACTGTGTTGATCACAATAAACTCTGAAAAATTCTGAAAGAGATGGGAATACCAGACCTCCTGACTTGCCCTCTGAGAAACCTGTATGCAGGTAAGGAAGCAATGGTTAGAACTGGACATGGAACAACAGACTGGTTCCAAATAGGAAAAGGGGTATGTCAAGGCTGTATATTGTCACCCTGCTTATTTAACTTATATGCAGAGTACATCATGAGAAATGCTGGGCTGGAAGAAGCACAAGCTGGAATCAAGACTGCCAGGAGAAATATCAATCACCTCAGATATGCAGATGACACCACCCTTATGGCAGAAAGTAAAGAGCTAAAGAGCTTCTTGATGAAAGTGTGAGAGGAGAGTGAAAAAGTTGGCTTAAAGCTCAACATTCAGAAAACGAAGATCATGGCATCCAGTCCCATCACTTCATGGCAGATAGATGGGGAAATTGTGGAAACAGTGTCAGACTCTGTTTTTCTGGGGTCCAAAATCACTGCAGATGGTGACTGCAGCCATGAAAATAAAAGACGCTTACTCCTTAGAAGGAAAGTTATGACCAACCTAGACAGAAAGTTATGACCAACCTAGCCTGGTGCACTAAGCGTGGCCGAGAGTAGCTACCCCACGGCCAAGGTCAGAGGCAGAAGCTGGGAGGACCCCATGCCTGAAGGGCGGCGGCCAAGAGGAGTTATCTCACGTCTGACGTCAGGGGCAGTGGCCCAGACTGCCAGGTTGCAACGGCACAGGAACAGCCAAGAGGAGCCACCCAGCGGCTGAGGTCAGAGGTGGCGGCCGGGAGGAACTACCCCAAGACCAAGGAGCGGTGGCTGCACGGGCGCAGGAGAGCCTAGAGGAGCCATCCCAGGTTGAAGGTCAGGAAGGGCGGTGGTGAGGAGATACCCCTCATCCAAGGTAAGGAGCAGCGGCTGCGCTTTGCTGTACCAGCCATGAAGAGATACCCCATGCCCAAGGTAAGAGAAACCCAAGTAAGATGGTAGGTGTTGCAAGAGGGCATCAGAGGGTAGACACACTGAAACTATACTCACAGAAAACTAGTCAATCTAATCACACTAGGACCACAGCCTTATCTAACTCAATGAAACTAAGCCACGTCCATGGGGCAACCCAAAACGGGTGGGTCATGGTGGAGAGGTCTGACAGAATGTGGCCCACTGGAGAAGGGAATGGCAAACCACTTCAGTATTCTTGCCTTGAGAACCCCATGAACAGTATGAAAAGGCAAAATGATAGGATACTGAAAGAGGAACTCCCCAGGTCAGTAGGTGCCCAACACGCTACTGGAGATCAGTGGAGAAATAACTCCAGAAAGAATGAAGAATGGAGCCAAAGCAAAAACAATACCCAGGTGCGGATGTGACTGGTGACAGAAGCAAGGTCCAATGCTGTAAGAGCAGTATTGCATAGGAACCTGGAATGTTATGAATCAAGGCAAACTGGAAGTGGTCAAACAAAAGATGGCAAGAGTGACCATCGACATTCTAGGAATCAGCAAACTAAAATGGACTCAGTTTAGTTCAGTTCAGTCACTCAGTCGAGTCCAACTATTTGTGACCCCATGAATCGCAGCACGCCAGGCCTCCCTGTTCATCACCATCTCCTGAAGTTCACTCATTCACTTCCATCGAGTCTATTATGCCATCCAGCCATCTCATCCTCGGTCGTCCCCTTCCCCTCCTGCCCCCAATCCCTCCCAG
>SJYC01007904.1:0-18893 GCA_006408675.1 Madoqua kirkii
TTTGTCCACTAATAAAACATTTCTCTTATCATGCACAGATTTCTCATATATTGATACAATTTTCTTATTCTCTACTTTAAAATTCTTTTTAAAAGAATAATAAATGTTTAATACTTATTGTACAAAAATGATGCAAAGAAATATAAAATACAAAGTCAATCCCTGAGATGGTTTTGTAAGCTACTTCATTTAAAATATATGATGAACATTTCTTTGTATCTATAAATGTCTATAAATATAGTCTTCAAAAAATTTTAATAACTGCATAGACTCTATTATAAAGATTTTCCTACTCAAATCTACACTTAAAAATATAAGAAAATATATTGATTGTGAAGAGTTGTACACAACTGAGCAACTGAGCAGAAGCACATATTGAAAATATATTGTAGATGCACATACACTACCTACAAACGGTAGGGACCAGATACAATGGTTGGTACCGGATGGTATAGAAGTGTTGGTAAATCGGGAATGAGGCCCTGTAGTTCAGTTGAAAAAATGCAGACTTTGGTGTTGGGCTAAGTTTATTTCATCCCTGGATGTACTTCTGCTTTGTCATGGGACCTCAGGAAAGACAGTTCACCCTTTGGAGCTTTAGTTTCTTCCACTAAAAATTGGTATTTACTGCACATCTTTGTTATGAGGATTAGAGTAAATGAGTGACTATCTTGGAGGCTAATATAAAGTAAATGGTCAACAAGTGATACTCTTACTGTTTTTAGGGTTCATGGCTTTGTTTTAACAACTCGTTACTTACATGGGTCCTTACTCATCAGAGGTAATGCTGAGCTGCTGTTTGCTTTAAACAAGACTCACAATTTTAATAGGAGCAGAGGAGATCAGACACTCCGGGACCAAATTAAGTTGGTTGCTTAGCGTATGCAATATCTATTATAAATGTAATGTGAACCTCCACAACTTTTATTTTAGAGAGAGTAAGGTATTTGCCCTTAGAGTAGTTTTTAAATAGGTTTTATTGATTTATTTTTTTCGGAGGGGAGAGCAATTTTAGGTTCTATGCAAAATTAAATGAAAAATACAGACAGTTCTGTATGTCGCCCACACATGAACAGCTGCCCTACTACTAACACCTCCTGTCAGAGTGGTAGATTTGTTACCATCAGTGAACCTTACAGTGACACATTGTTATTCCTGGAAGTCTATAGTTTATATTCCTATTCATTCTACGGATTTTGACAAGTATATAATGATGTGTGCCCACCACCATAGTATCATTTAGAATAGTTTCACTGTCCTAAAGGTCCTCTGTTCTCTACCTATTCATCCTTCTCGCCACCTTTATCTCTGGTAGCCACTGATGCTTTTAGTGTCTCCAAAGCATTGCCTTTCCAGAATAGCATATAATTGGCAACGTTTAGTTTGTAGCCAGAGTGCCTGATGAACTATGGACGGAGGTTCGTGACATTGTACAGGAGACAGGAATCAAGACCATCCCCAACAGAAGGAAATGCAAAAAAGCAAAATGGCTGTCTGGGGAGGCCTTATGAATAGCTGTGAAAAGAAGGGAAGCGAAAAGCAAAGGAGAAAAGAAAAGATATACCCATTTCAATGCAGAGTTCCAAAGAATAGCAAGGAGAGATAAGAAAGCCTTCCTCAGCAATCAGTGTAAAGAAATAGAGGCAAACAATAGAATGGGAAAAACTAGAGATCTCTTCAACAAAATTAGAGATACCAAGGTAACATTTCATGCAAAGATGGGTACAATAAAGGACAGAAATGGTAGGGATCTAACAGAAGCAGAAGATATTAAGAAGAGGTGGCAGGAATACACAGAAGAACTGTACAAAAAAGATCTTTACAACCCAGATAATCACTATGGTGTGATCACTCAGCTAGAGCCAGACATCCTGGAATGTGAAGTCAAGTGGGCCTTAGAAAGCATCACTACAAACAAAGCTAGTGGAGGTGATGGAATTCCAGTGGAGCTGTTTCAAATCCTGAAAGATGATGCTGTGAAAGTGCTGCACTCTGTATGCCAGCAAATTTGGAAAACTCAGCAGTGGCCACAGGACTGGAAAAGGTCCATTTTTATTCCAGTCCCAAAGAAAGACAATGCCAAAGAATGCTCAAATGACCGCACAATTGCACTCATCTCACATGTTAGTAAAGTAATGCTGAAAATTCTCCAAGCCAGGCTTCAGCAATACGTGAACCATGAACTTCCAGATGTTCAAACTAGTTTTAGAAAAGGCAGAGGAACCAGAGATCAAATTGCCAGCATCCATTGTATCATCGAAAAAGCAAGAGAGTTCCAGAAAAACATCTGTTTCTACTTTATATGCCAAAGTGTTTGATTGTGGGGATCATAATAAACTCTGGAAAATTCTAAAAGAGATGGGAATACCAGACCACCTAACCTGCCTCTTGAGAAACCTGTATGCAGATCAGGAAGCAACAGTTAGAACTGGACATGGAACAACAGACTGGTTCCAAATAGGAAAAGGAATACATCAAGGCTGTATCTTGTCACCTTGCTTATTTAACTTATATGCAGAGTACATCATGAGAAATGCTGGACTGGAGGGAGCACAAGCTGGAATCAAGATTGCCAGGAGAAATATCAATAACCTCAGATATGCAGATGACACCACGCTTATGGCAGAAAGTGAAGAAGAACTAAAGAGCTTCTTGATGAAAGTGAAAGAGGAGAGTGAAAAAGTTGGCTTAAAGCTCAGCATTCAGAAAACTAAGATCATGGCATCCAGTCCCATCACTTCATGGGAAATAGATGGGAAAACAGTGGAAACAGTGTCAGACTTTATTTTAGGGAGCTCCAAAATCACTGTAGATGGTGACTGCAGCCATGAAATTAAAAGACGCTTACTCCTTGGAAGGAAAGTTATGACAAACCTAGATAGCATATTAAAAAGTGGGGACATTACTTTGCCAACAAAGGTCCATCTAGTCAAGGCTATGGTTTTTCCAGTGGTCATGTATGGATATGAGAGTTGGACTATAAAGAAAGCTGAGCACTGAAGAGTTGATGCTTTTGAACTGTGGTGTTGGAGAAGACTCTTGAGAGCCTTGGACTGCAAGGAGATCCAACCAGTCCATCCTAAAGGAGACCAGTCCTGGGTGTTCACTGGAAGGACTGATGTTGAAGCTGAAACTCCAGTACTTTGGCTACCTGATGCGAAGAGCTGACTCATTTGAAAAGACTCTGATGCTGGGAGGCATTGGGGGCAGGAGGAGAAGGGGATGACAGAGGATGAGATGGTTGGATGGCATCACCGACTCAATGGACATGAGTTTGAATGAACTCCGGGAGATGGTGATAGACAAGGAGGCCTGGAATGCTGCATTTCATGGGGTCGCGAAGAGTCGGACACCACTGAGCGACTGAACTGAACTGAACTGAGTCTCTGGCCTTTCCAGATTTGCTTCTTTCAAGAAATAGGAAATATTAAACATCTAAATTCTCCTTTTCTAGAAAACATTTATCTTAAGCGATTACCCCTTGGAGCTCAACATGCAGGTTCCTTCAAGGATCTGGGAGATAGGAAGCAGTCCTTTGCCCTGGCAGTCATCCCTGAGGATGATAGCAGTTTGAACTTTAGCAAGTTGAAGTGTTGCAGCTACATTAGCCTTCACACCTTCCTTCTCCTGATATTTTTAACTATATTGGACTGAGTCCATAGTGTAGAGTTATAAATAGGGCAGGGTGGAGACACATAGGCAGGCTTATATTTAGGTGCCCCTTCAAACCTGCGTCCTTAACTATTTACTTCACGTTAGTTCAGTGGAAAGTGCTGGGCACCGTGTGTGGGGGAAGAGAAGAAAAGCAAGCAAGTGGGCTGGGCCTGGCGCACCCCATTTAGCAGAATAAAAAGCTCAGAGGTTAAGCAGACCTTAAAAGTCAGTTTGGTGATTATTGGTGGTTGTTAAATCTGGTCAACTGCTGATCGCCCTGTGATATCAAAATGTTTCTTCCAGTCGGGAGCAGTTTCTGGTTGACACGTTTTCTTTCCATCTTGATACGCACCCAGTGATGTTACAGTGCCTCTCACATTTTGTGCCCTGGGCAGGTGCCCAGCTGGCTGTTGTCAGTGGTCAGCCCTTACCTCTGTGGAACGTAGATAAAGCTGGCTTTTCCCTCTCAACTTGGAGTTCCTGAGGAAATCGCCCTTGGCCCTGGCCCAGTCAGAGCTAAGAAGCCCTCTGAGCCTGCCCGGTGTCCCTCTGTGCAGCTGTGGTGTTGTTCACAGACAGATGAACTGAAAAGCTTCTTGTACCATTCTGCCTCCTGCCTGGGAGCCCTCATCAGGAAGGTAAAGGGTAGAAAAGGAGAAGGGGAAGAAAGACCTAAGTATTATGGACAGGAGGAATTGGGGCTGGACCCTCAGATAGAATAGCGTCTGTGAACACCCAGCAGGCCAGTCACCTAAGGCAGAGGCTGATGAAGGGCCAAGTGTTATTAATATTGTTTGAGGCGTCATTTGGTCTACTCAGCTCTGCTATTATGGCGTGAAAGCTGCTGTATATAATTTACAAAGGAATGGACCTGTCTTTGCGCCTATAAAACTTTACTGATACATGTCCGTTCTTAGTTCACTGGCCACCCAAAAACAGATAGTGAGCTCCAGTAGGCCTGTGGGTTGTAGTTTGCAGACCTGGTCTAGGCTAGTCCAAGAAACATGAAGCCTGTAAGTCTGACAGTATCTGTGCTGCCTGCATGTTCTCTGGAGAGACACTTTTTGTGCTCACTTAGTAAAGCTGAGGACTTCCCTGATGCCTCGGATGGTAAAGAATCCATCTGCAATGCAGGAGACCCTGATTTAAGAAGGGATAGGCGAACCCATTCTAGTATTCTTTCCTGGTGGCTCAGATGATAAAGAATCCACCTGCAATGTGGTAGACCTGGGTTTGACCCCTGGGTTGGGAAGATCCCCTGGAGGAGGGCATGGCAACCCACACCAGTATTTTTGCCTGGGAAATTCCCATAGACAGAGGAGCCTGACGGGCTACAGTCCATGGGGTCACAAAGAGTCGGATACGACTGACCAACTAAGCATAGCATAGTAAAGCTGAGGGCTCCCCAGATGGTGCTAGTGGTGAAGAACCCACCTGCCAGTGCAGAAGACGTAAGAGATAAGAGACACGAGTTCGATCCCTGGATCGGGAATATCCCCTGGAGGAGGGCATGACAGCCCACTCCAGTTTTGTTGCCTGGAGAATCCCATGGACGGAGCAGCCTAGTGGGCTACAGTCCATAGGGTTGCAAAGACTTGGACATGGCTGAAGCAACCTAGCATGCACACACTTAGAGTAAAAATAACTTCGTAAATGCAGAGTAAATCCAAGGAGTGGGGAATTTGGCTGATCTTTGGGCAACAGAGAGGAAGCATCCCCCCAGGTAAGCCAGCTGGGATAGTGGCGGCAAAATGCAAAGGGAGAAGCAGAGAGCAGTGAGTGCCTGATGGCGTCACACCATTGAACGTGCTGCCGTTCGTTCTCTGCTGTGACCGCGCAGGCTCTGTGTTTGGTTTTAACAGGGAACCCAATCTTCATCTCCACATGGGTAGAGTAATTTACAAAGGAATGGACCTGTCTTTGCGCCTATAAAACTTTACTGATACATGTCCGTTCTTAGTTCACTGGCCACCCAAAAACAGATAGTGAGCTCCAGTAGGCCTGTGGGTTGTAGTTTGCAGACCTGGTCTAGGCTAGTCCAAGAAACATGAAGCCTGTAAGTCTGACAGTATCTGTGCTGCCTGCATGTTCTCTGGAGAGACACTTTTTGTGCTCACTTAGTAAAGCTGAGGACTTCCCTGATGCCTCGGATGGTAAAGAATCCATCTGCAATGCAGGAGACCCTGATTTAAGAAGGGATAGGCGAACCCATTCTAGTATTCTTTCCTGGTGGCTCAGATGATAAAGAATCCACCTGCAATGTGGTAGACCTGGGTTTGACCCCTGGGTTGGGAAGATCCCCTGGAGGAGGGCATGGCAACCCACACCAGTATTTTTGCCTGGGAAATTCCCATAGACAGAGGAGCCTGACGGGCTACAGTCCATGGGGTCACAAAGAGTCGGATACGACTGACCAACTAAGCATAGCATAGTAAAGCTGAGGGCTCCCCAGATGGTGCTAGTGGTGAAGAACCCACCTGCCAGTGCAGAAGACGTAAGAGATAAGAGACACGAGTTCGATCCCTGGATCGGGAATATCCCCTGGAGGAGGGCATGACAGCCCACTCCAGTTTTGTTGCCTGGAGAATCCCATGGACGGAGCAGCCTAGTGGGCTACAGTCCATAGGGTTGCAAAGACTTGGACATGGCTGAAGCAACCTAGCATGCACACACTTAGAGTAAAAATAACTTCGTAAATGCAGAGTAAATCCAAGGAGTGGGGAATTTGGCTGATCTTTGGGCAACAGAGAGGAAGCATCCCCCCAGGTAAGCCAGCTGGGATAGTGGCGGCAAAATGCAAAGGGAGAAGCAGAGAGCAGTGAGTGCCTGATGGCGTCACACCATTGAACGTGCTGCCGTTCGTTCTCTGCTGTGACCGCGCAGGCTCTGTGTTTGGTTTTAACAGGGAACCCAATCTTCATCTCCACATGGGTAGAGAACCCAGTCTTCATCTGCACGTCTCCATGTTTTTCTTTGATAATGAAACTGTGTGTGCTAGCCGCTTAGTCATGTCCGACTCTTTGCAACCCCATGGACTGTAGCCCACCAGGCTCCTCTGTCCGTGGGATTCTCCAGGCAAGAATACTGGAGTGTGTTGCCACGTCCTGCTCCAGGGGATCTTCCCGACCCGGGGACTGAATTCAGGTCTCTGGAACTGCAGGCACAGTCTTTGCCATCTGAGCCAGCAGGGAAGCCCTAATGGAACTAATGGAACTGTGATGGTTATAGCTCACTGTGCTTTCATTTCAGGCATTTTGTTAGACTTTTACATTTAAAAATATTTCTAGTATTTTTAGGGCGCTAATGACATGGGAACTTTGTTTGAAAGGTAATGGTCTCTTAAACAGATGGAGCTTTAGCCTTGAGATGGGATGGGCCAGCATATGAAATGCTTGCAATCCTAGGCCAAGAGTTCATTGATTTTTAGATAATAAATAACTATCATTACTAGTTTATTTCATGTTTAATGAATTATTTTTGCATATTTAATCACCTACTGTATTTTTTATCAACAGGATCCTTACTATAGATTTAATAACCTTGACTACAGATGGATTGCCTTGGATAACTGGACCTATATCAAGAAATTTAAACTCTACTCTGATATGAGGTACATATGTATATCTGTATTTATATCTATGTCTGATTATTCATTTATTATTATTATTTGAACTTCTTTTTCTGTTTGCAGTAATCTTTTGTTTGTTTAGATTACATTGTCATACTAAAGCCTGAACTATAAAAGTGAAGATATGCTTTATGTTTTGATTTGTGTATGAGGATTGTGCTGCTGATCATCAGTCACAGAATTATCTCTTATTCAGTTGTTTTTTTCCAGTGGTTATAAATGGCATCACCTAGACTTAGTTCTTTTATTTGCCTTTACTTTTCCCTGCTCTCCCAGTAATCCATAAAGTATAGATATTTACAATATTGTCAAATAGGCTTAGATATACATCATTTGTTTGATGTAGTATTAACCAGCAACAGAAACTATGATATTGGCCTTATATTATATCATGAGGGCATGAGGAAAGATATGGTATAGTTTTCAGTAATGTCTATGTAGCAGAATATAACCCAATTATGTGTGCGTGTGCTGAGTTGCTGAGTCGTGTCTGACTCTGCAATGCCTGCCAGACTCCTCTGTCCGTGGAATTTTCCAGGCAAGAATACTGGAATGGGTTGCTATTCCCTACTCCAGGGGATCTTCCTGACCTATAGATTGAACCTGTGTCTCCTGCATTGGCAGACAGATTCTTTACCACTGGGCCACCTTGGAAGCTTCAACCTAATTATATTAATATCTACCATCATTATTGTTAAATTAAAAAAAAAACCCTCTGTCCTTTTAATATGACCTTTTTTGGGAGGGTGGGGCGTAATTAATCACTAGCTTCTTAAAAGAGGAATAAAGTCAGAAAATAGTGCCCAATATCATGGAGTTACAGCATTCCAGACTCTTATTTCCAGCTAATACTTAAAATATCTCCAATAAGGGGTTCTCTTTCATCCTGAACTCAACATTTAGTTAACCAATTGACTGTCTTGACTTAAAGCTTGCATTAGATTTCAACCACCTCATTGTTTCTCTTAATATAATATCATCTTCCCAGTCTCCCATGCCCAGTGAGTTTTTGGCTTATCATATCTTTTCTTCATCTTCCTGTATTTGGCCTGTTTCTGAGTCCTGTTAATTTTTGCCCATCATTTCTCTTGATTCAGCCCCTGCCTCCTCATTTCTAAGTTTCCACCTTTGCCTAGGCCTTTGTACCTGGCCTTTATATCTTTGCCTAGGCCTTAATACCTGGCATTAGGCCTGTGCTACCTACTAAGATTTCTTGCTTTATCTTTGTATTTTCTAGTCTCCTGTATGTAGAAACATTAGATTCAGCTCTTCCAAATTCTTATGTATTTTAGTTTTTGGCTGCTCTGGTCTCTGAGCTGTGCTCAGGCTTTCGTTATTGCTGTGGGAGTTTTGAGTTGCATGTGCAGGCCTCTCGTTGCCAGGCTTCTTTTGTTGCAGATCACAGGCTCTGGGCTCCAGCAGTTGTGGTACACAGGCTTAGTCGCCCCCAAGGCAATAGGATCTTCCTGGACCAGGGAGGCGAATTCTTAACCACTCGACCTCCAGGAAAGCCCCCCAATGTTTATTTTACCATGATATTCTTGCTGAAGAATGAGAGTGTCTTCCTTTTGATTGGCAGATCAAGTTTAACCTTCTCTGCTCGGCTGTGAAAATGCTTCTTACTGGTGCAAATCCCGTATCACTTCCTGCATCCCCATTCCCCTATTCCTCTCCCAGCCCTAGGCAACTGCTAATTTATTTTTGATCTCCATGCATTTTTCTCTTCTGGAAACCTCGAAGAAATGGATTTGTACAATATATACCTCCTTTATGACTGGCTAATTTCACTTAGCATAATGATGTTTTCAGGTTCATCTGGCTGTCATGTCCACCAGTACGTCATTTCTTTTTGTTGCTGAATACTATTTTATTGTATGGATATGCCACATTTTATTTATTTTGTTCTTTAAACTCTTGTTTCCTTCTTGAAGTCCTTCCTTATAACATAAACTCTGATATCACTTGTAGTCTGTTCATCAAGACTATATCACAAAGTAGAAGAGACTGAAAGCTTTCTCTTTGTTTCCTGTGTTTTAGGCTTGAATGCCAAACAGATTTCAGATTCCTTAAATTCAGAGACTGTTTTAGTTCTCTGTAAGGCTTAGCACAGAGTAGGACATGACTGAAGCAACTTAGCAGCAGCAGCAAGGCTTAGCAGAGTACTGGGCCCATAATATTTACTCATAGATACTTGCTAGTTGGTTAATATGTTCTCTTAGTCAATAAATGTAATAGTTTGTGAAAATGTTTTGTGTCTGTTATCAATATTGAACTTGATTCAAATAAGAACTTTGTGAAGTTCTAGGGAAAAAGTCAATGTATGGAAATTAGAAGTCACGGTCATGATTTGATAGCAATTGAAATATTATCAAGAAAGTTAAACTGGATCACTCAACATGAAAATGTATTAAATCAGTATTTCTGAAAATTTTATTGAAAATTGCCTTCCAAGAATGTATATTTTCTCTGAAATATTTTTCCTTTCATTCTTAATAAAAAAGATTAGTTATCTAAGTTAATGTTTTATTCATCTTATTTTAAAAATCTCTTTTTTTTTTTAGCAAATGGAGTAAAGTAAATTTGGTTTTTGAGGGTATCGATACAGTTGCAGAAGTCCTACTCAACAGTGTTCCCATTGGCAAAACAGACAACATGTTCAGAAGATACGTAAGTACATAATGACATCTGGTTAAAAAGAACCACTGTTTGTATTTGTGATCATTGTTATCATGAGTGAGAACAAGTCCTTTGATGCAATGGTAAGTTACTTTATCTCTCAGTTGCCATATTTGTTGAATGATGAAGACACTCAAGCCCTATAAAATTATTGTGAGGATTTAATTGTATGAAATGACTGGTTTAGTTTTTGCCACATAGGAAATGTTTGAAAATGCTGTTCCCTTCTCTGTTGTTTAGAATCCAGAGTTTCAAGGGAAATGACAGCTGACAAGCCATTTTTAAAAGGAAGTGTTCCTTCCTTTCTGGAAGTGTTCCTTCCTTTCTGGAAGTGTTACCTTAAGAGATTGTATCCTGATCTCCCTTCCCTGTCAAGGGTAGACTTTTCAAAACGAAAATAACCTATGACTTAGAAATACATGCTATGCATACCAGAGGGTCAGGTCAGTATGAAGTATCTAGGAAATACTTGGCAATTCAAAGCCATATGTAAATAGCAAGAGCAGACTTTCCAGGACTAAACATAGTCTCTGTTTGCACTGTTGACCTAGGACCATCATCTCTCAGTAAAAATAGCAGGAGAAAACCTAGAAATCTATGTTTGGGCGGGAGAATGTGATCAGTTATAACTAAAAGTTGGCAACTAAGTTATACAAGCTGGATTTAGGAAAGGCAGAGGAACCAGCAGTCAGATTGCCAACATCCACTGGCTCATAGAAAAAGCAAGAGAGTTCCAGGGAAACATCTACTTCTGCTTTATTGACTACATCAAAGCCTTTGACTGTGTGGATCACAACAAACTGTGGAAAATTTTTCAAGAGATGAGAATACCAGACCACCTTACCTGTCTTCTGGAAGATCTGTATACAGGTCAAGAAGTAACAGTTAGAACTGGACATGGAACTGCAGACTGGTTCCAAATCGGGAAAGGAGTATGTGAAGCCTGTATATTGTCACCCTGCTGCTTTAGCTTAGGTGAAGAGTACATCATGAGAAATGCCAGGCTGGATGAAGCACAGGTGGAATCAAGATTGCTGGGAGAAATATCAGTAACCTCAGGTACGCAGATGACACCACCCTGGTGGCAGAAAGTAAAGAGGAACTAAAGAGCCTTTTGATGAAAGTGAGAGAGGACAATGAAAAAGTTGGCTTAAAGCTCACCATTCAGAAAACTAAGATCATGGCATCTGGCCCCATCACTTCATGGCAAATAGATGGGGTAACAGATTTTTTTGGGCTTGAAAAATCACTGCAGATCGTGACTGTAGCCATGAAACTAAAAGATGCTTGCTCCTTGGAAGAAAAGCTATGACCAGTGTAGATAGCATATTAAAAAGCAGAGACATTACTTTGCCAACAAAGGTCCAGCTAGTCAAGGCTATGGTTTTTCCAGTGGTCACGTATGAATGTGGGTTGGACTGTGAAGAAGGCTGAGCACGAAGAATTGATGCTTTTGAACTGTGTTGTTGGAGAAGACTCTTGAGAGTCCCTTGGACTGCAAGGAGATCCAACCAGTCCATTCTAAAGGAGACCAGTCCTGGGTGTTCATTGGAAGGACTGATGCCAAAGCTGAAACTCCAATACTTTGGCCACTTCCTGCAAAGAGTTGACTCATTGGAAAAGACCCTGATGCTGGGAGGGATTGGGGGCAGGAGGAGAAGGGGACGACAGAGGATGAGATGGTTGGATGGCATCACCGACTTGATAGACATGAGTTTGAGTAAGCTCTGGGAGTCGATGATGGACAGGGAAGCCGGCGTGCTGCAGTCCATGGGGTCACAAAGAGTCAGACATGACTGAGCAACTGAACTGAACTGAAGTTATACTATCTTGGAGAAGTTCTTTCTTCAGCAAAAAGGCTAGACCTGAAGATTTCAATTATTTTATGCATCATTCATACATTCTGCCTATGTCTAAAATTTTATACATGAAGATGTGTTCATATTTGTTCTTTCTGTTTAATTTAGAGCTTTGATATTACACATACAGTCCAAGCACTGAACATCATTGAGGTGCGTTTCCAGTCACCAGTGATATACGCGAACCAGAGGAGTGAACGTCACACTGCCTACTGGGTGCCTCCCAAGTGCCCTCCACCTGTGCAGGATGGTGAATGCCATGTCAACTTTATTCGCAAGGTAAAGGTCTCACAGAGGAGGGGCTTTAGCCTTAAGGATGGGATGATGGTATATGAAATGCTTGTTTGAAGACTCCAATTGTATTTCAGAAGATGGGCATCTCTCCCCTGCCCCTTAGTGGGATTTATAGTGAAAATTAGAAGTAAGAAACAAAAGTTATATGAATTTTTGAGAACTTTTTTTTCTAGGTTCCCTTCTTGAGGAGTACCTAAGAACTTAGATAACATTGGAAAAAGAAGAAAATAGGTGACTGATAATGCACCTTTACAATTTTTATTTTGGCTATACCATGAGGCTTGCAGGATCTTTGTGTCCTGACCAGGGATCAGACCCATGCCCCTTGCAGTGGAAGGCCAGAATCCTAACTACTGGACTGCCATGGAATTCCCCCTTTTCAGTTTTTTTAAAAAGCACTTAGATTTATCAAGCTTTACATCAGACTGTAGGTTCATATTTACGAGCAATAGTTGTTACTAGCCTTCTGCACCTGTCCTTGCATCTGTTGATGTGCGATATTTTCCTGCCAGGTTCTCATAACTCTAACAAAAGATAACAAAGCCACAGGTGATTAATTTCCTTTGAGTCTGTTCTCAATCTAGATGACTAATATAGGGATGAATTAGTATATTATGTCACACTTAGTTTTTAATTTTATTTTTAAAAAGTTTAATTGCGGTCAAATACACATAACACAATATTTACCATCTTAATTCTTTTAGGTGTACATTCAGTAATATTAAATATATTCATATTGTGTGAAATCAGTCTGCAGAACTGTTTCATCTTGCAAAGCAAACTCTGTACTCATTAAAAAAACAACTCCCCACTTTCCCCCAACTCTCAGCCCCTGGCAACCACCATCTTTCAGATTCTAGGAGTTTTAATCCTCTAGATACTTCATACCGGTAGACTCATACGATATTTGTCTATTTGTGACTGACTTAGTTCACTTAAACAATCGTTTATAACCTAATTTTGGACGTGCTCTCATCGCTGCTCTATTTTGTGAGTTAAAAGTGATTCATTGGGTCATATCATACTCAGATATCAATATAATGTCTTCAAGGTTCATCTATATTGTAGCACGTGCCAGAATTTCCCCCCTTTTTTAAGGCTGGCTAATATTCCATTGTCTATACATACCATGGGAGCCTAAAGCTCATTGTGTCCAACACTGCACTTGGGATCTGAACCCTGCTCCCAGGGGTCTCTGTCTCACTGAATGGAGTACCGTTCACAGCAGTTGCTCAAGCCAGAAACCTCAGAGTTATTTTTGATACCCCTCTGTCTCTTTTTTAAAAGATTCAGAAGTCCTTTTGATGATGCGGATGTTACCTTTTTAGCAGTTACTGAATCTGCTCATGCTTCATCTCTACTCCCACACTTGGGTACCATCTGTTACCATTTCTTGCATCAGGTATTGCTCTGTTTGCACAACCGGTACCCAGTGACCTCATTTGCTTCACTCCAATTAATTTGCCCAAGGGACAGCCAGAGTGTTTCTTTTAGATAAAAATCACTGGGGCAACCCCCACCCCCCCTCCACACCCTCACCCCCCTTGAAACTCTTCAACAGTTTATCATTGCTTCTAGGCTAAAGCCCAAAGTTCTTAGCTAAGTTTGGCCCAGGTGCCCACTGTTCGTCTTCTGCTTGTCTCTTCCCTCCGTTTTCATTTCCTGGAATGCACCATGTTCTCTAGCATCTTGAGGACTTCATACATGCTGTTCCTTCTGAAAGCATGCCTTCACTCCCGCTCCCCTAAACGCACTGGACAAGTGGTACTCACCTTTCAAGTCTCTAGTTAAGTCGCTGTTATTCAGGGGAACTTGTCTTGACACCACTATATGTTCCCTGGCTCTTTCCTTCCTGACTGTTTGTTCAGTTTGTTTCCTTTATTTTCCTTTGTGACTATTTGTTCAGTGCCTGAATCTCTTGCTATCTACTGTGAGTGCTCTAAGCAGAAGAACTGTTCCTGTCTGGTATGTTAATATACTCCCAGGCCGAAACATAGAGAGCACTGCACAAATAGTTTTGAATAAGTGAAAATTTTTACTTGGAGAGATATGAATTAGAGTGATTTGTAACCCTTGCTGGGGAAAATAATCTGCCTTAGAAGATGTTGAATATTTTTGTCCTCCTCTTTCTCTCTGTCCCTAATAAAATAATTACCTATCTGAACTTAAGAACTCTACAGTAACTATCCCCAAGATGGTCTTCATTCTGAATATGAGATCTTTAAGTCCTGATTTTATGCAGATACAGATGCTGTGAAGTGGTTTTAGTTCTTTGTTTTTCTCTGTAATGGAAAGTAAATTATCTCTGTTTTAGATAAGTCTAGAACTTAGGAAATAATATCAGATACTTAAATGAGAACAATGTGGCCAGATCCTTAAGTTCTGTTCTGCAAGTGCTCCCTTCAGGAAGGTCTCAGTACTTCCTCTGGTGCTCGTTCTCTTTTAAAAGCTTAACTCAGCCTCACACATTTTGACTGTGTTTTGGAAATTTTTTTCTTTTCTTTTATGAAGTGGAAGTTAGAAAAATTCTGCTCTGGTTACCTGTGTCAGTGTCTAAAGTCTTTTTTTAATGAAGTGATGAGACTGGATGCCATGATATTAGTTTTTGAATGTTGAGGGCTTTTTTCTTTCCTCGCCACTTTGTTTTTTTCTTCAAAAATTTATTTATTTTTAATTGAAGGGTAATTGCAATAGGTGTCTAAATTCTGAACTTATTATTTCTGGGATGTAAGTTCAGAACCTAGGACTTCTGAATTCATCCTGGAGGAAATAGGGGTTTGCAAGTCTAGCCAGAGTTTCTTAAGTCTGTTTATGCATATTTTTATCTTTCAGTATGTTTCCTCATTTTTTATAGTTAGAAGGAAAGTTATGACCAACCTAGACAGCATATTCAAAAGCAGAGACATTACTTTGCCAACAAAGGTCCATCTAGCCAAGGCTATGGTTTTTCCAGTGGTCATGTATGGATGTGAAAGTTGGACTGTGAAGAAAGCTGAGCACCAAAGAACTGATGCTTTTGAACTGTGGTGTTGGAGAAGACTCTTGAGAGTCCCTTGGATTGCAAGGAAATCCAGTTAGTCCATTCTAAAGGAGATCAGTCCTGGGTGGTCATTGGAAGGACTGATGCTAAAGCTGAAACTCCAATACTTTGGCCACTTCCTGCAAAGAGTTGACTCATTGGAAAAGACCCTGATGCTGGGAGGGATTGGGGGCAGGAGGAGAAGGGGACAACAGAGGATGAGATGGCTGGATGGCATCACCGACTCGATGAACATGAGTTTGGGTGAACTCCAGGAGTTCGTGATGGACAGGGAGGCCTGGCATGCTGCAGTTCATGGGTTCACAAAGAGTTGGACACGGCTGAGTGACTGAACTGAACTGACCTGAATAATAGTAGGTTCAGAGATATTTTGAAGAAATTTAAAGACTATCTGTTGTACTCCTTCAGTGTAATATGCTTTTGAAGGATAAATGTAAATAATTAGATTTTATAGTCTTGGAACTTTTCTACCAAATTTAATTATGTTGCCTAGGTTGATAGATTAGTTATTATATTAAGTTATCTATTGCTATGTAACAATTATTCCAGAATTTATCAGCTTAAAACAAGATTTGTCATCACAGTTTCTGTCAGGAACGCAGGTGTGTCTTAGCTGGGTACTTCTGGCTCAAGGTCACTCATGAAGTTACTGACAAACTCTGGACCAGGGCTGCAGTCACTGTAGGCCTGGGTGAGGGCTGCCTAAGCTCCACCATGTGCTTATTTGTGGGCCTGAGATGGGCTCCAGGCTCACTCATGTGGGCCTTTTCCAAAATTGCCTCGCAGCATAGCAGCCAACTTCCCCCTTGGCCAAGAGAGAGCTGAGTGAGCGCCTAAGACAGAAGGTACAATCTTCTATAACCTACTTTTGGACATGCTCTCATCGCTGCTGTATTCTGCTGGTTAAAAGTGATTCATTAGGTCATGTCATACTCAAGGGAAGGGGGTTACACTAGGCTGTGAATACCAGGAGCGGTGCATTGTGGGTCATTTTAGATGCTGTGAATGGGACACACACACACTATCATGGACTGAATTCTGTGCCCCTGCCCCCAAATTTATATATTGAAGTGCTGACCCTCAGTAAGATCAAAATGTCTCCCTGTTTGGAGGTGAGAACTTTAAAGAGGTGATTAAGTTAAATGAGATCATTAGGATTAGTCCTAATCCAGTATCATTCCCTGTAGCTCAAACAGTAAAGAATCTGCCCGCCATGCAGGAGACCAGGGTTTGATCCCTGAGTTGGGAGGTTCCTCTGGAGAAGGGAATAGCAATTCACTCCAGTATACTTGCCTGGAGAATTCCACGGACAGAGAAGCCTGGTGGGCTATAGTCCATGGGGTCGCAAAGAGTCGGACGCGACTGAGGGACTCACACAGTGTCATTGATGTCCTTATCAGAAGAGGAAATTTGGACAACATTAAGGGCGTATGTGTCTGTTCACAGAAGAGGCTGTTAAGGGCACTGTGAGAAGGTGGCCATCTGTAAGCCCAGGAAACCAAACCTGCCGGCAGCTTGATCTTGTCCTTCCTCGCCCCTAGAACTGTGCAAAACTTAATTTCTGTTGTCCAAGTTACCCAGTTTGTGGTATTTTGTTATGGCAGCCCTGGCAAACCAATATACACATATGTACTGTTTTAAAAGAAAAGGTTTTTCATAACGTTTAAGTCTCCTGGTAATTAGCGTCTATCTTCTTTTTTTTTTTCCTTGAAATTACAGATGCAGTGTTCCTTTGGTTGGGACTGGGGACCTTCTTTTCCTACCAGGGCATATGGAAAGATGTTAGAATTGAAGCCTATGATTTTTGTCACCTGAACTACTTCATGTTTACCCCCATCTATGGTAAGCTAAGAGCTGTGATTTTTTTGTTTTTCTTTTCTGAGCCTCCTCTGTATTATAAACATTGGCTTTATAATTTGAATATACAAATATACAGTTGACCTTTGAACAACATGGATTTGAACTGTGCAGGTCCACTCATGTGTTTTAATGAGTACTACAGGCCTGCATGATCTAAGGTCTGTCGAATCCATGATTCAGAACTGCAGATATGGAGGGCTGACTTTGAGCATCAGTAGATTTTGGTCCCGGTCCTCCAGCAGGTCCTGGAACCAATCTGTTGTGCTTAATGAGGGTCAAGTGTACTTTTCAGAGACTTACTTTTAAAAAAATTTTTATGGCAAATTAAGTTTAGAAAAGTGAAAAATATGTACAAACTGATCTGTCATGAAAATTTATTTTCCATGGGAAAACCCAAACAAACTTTTTGGCCAACCCAATATATAAAGCAGATAAGTAGGTAGGTAGCTACCTTTTCATATATTATGAAAAAAAAAAAAAAAGAGAGAGAGAGAGAGTAAGAAAGAAAGGAAGGAGGAGAGAGGGAGGTGAGGAGGGAAGGAAAGAAGGAAGGAAGGAACTCTGTTTTCCCTAGCTATGTATTCTTTCTTAAAAGAGTGGGTCTGCTGGCTTGCACTCTGTAGTCACTTTCAGAACTCCATGGTGCTGAGTTCTTGATTTGCTTAAATCATTGGGCTGACTCTCTATCACTGCACATTTTCTTCTCTGAAGGCCATGATATCCCAGCCTTGTTAAGAGTTGAAAGTAAACTGGAAGGCAAACAAGGCATTAAAGAAGCTCTGGTAAGGTAAAGAATACTGCTTTTTCTTTTGAAAAGAGCATTGGAAAAAACCTCAGAAATCTCACAGATGTCAACAAAGTGGTTGAGTGCTGGTCAAATATTTGTTGAGCTCTTTGCTCAGCACTGTGTATGTTTGGCTTAGAAAAGAAATATAATGTGTTTACTGACACTGCAAGTTGGTTGTGGTATGGAAGGGAGAGATAAACAGTTATCAAACCAAATTAGATTGTGTTGCAGTCTTTGGGATGGGAACCCCAGTAGTTTGGAAAATCAGAGATCAGAAGATTTGAGAAGTTAGAGAAGTCAGGGTGAAGGTGGAGGCAAATGAGATTTTAAATGGTAGCTCATGATGCTCAGTCCAGTCCACTGCAAGCCTAACTAGACATCGTTTATATGCAAGGATGTGATGCAACATCAAGAATTCTGGTGTCTTTAGGGCCCATTGACCCTAGATTGCTCCACATGGAGCCAAATCTGTGTTTTCTGAAGGCATATCAGAGATGGTTGATAACTGAGAAGGCTATTAGGTGCTGCTGGCATTTTTTAAATGTCAAGAAGGCAGTAAATTGCACATATAAACGTGGCTATTTAGAGCTTTCTAGTTTAGTGTTTCTCAAACTATTCTTCAGAGACTCAACCCAAACTGAGCCTTGCTATAAAATCAGATACATAATGGTTCACTCTCCCCGACCCGCATCCATAATTTTTCTCAGGTATATATAATAAAACCTACTGTAAGAGGGGGCCTGATTTTCCCAAAAGTTGTTTATTCAATAGTTTTAAAGTTTAATCAGCATTTGGGTGGTTAGAAAAAGTGCTCTGAGTTCTGGTATTCTGATATCTGAAAAAATTTGAATAGCACTGCTCTAGTTTAATTTAAAAGCTTGAATATGAACCTAAATATTCTTTTCTGATTGTGAGTCATTAAGGTTCAGTTTTTTAGCCATTAGTGACTAGGATGAATTTTATTTGGATTAAATCAGTTTAAGTGATGCTTAAAATTTAATTTAGACTCACTGTAATTAATTATCCATATCAAGTACATTTTTGATGTCTTATTACTACAATATATTTTATACTTAACAAAGAGAAAAATATGTT
>SJYC01007906.1:0-21743 GCA_006408675.1 Madoqua kirkii
CTTTGTGGTGGGCTCTCACGTTGTGGCGCATGGGCTCTGAAGCGCAAAGGTTCAGTAGTTGCAGCTCACGGGCTTAGTTGCTCTGTGGCATGTGAGATTTTATATCTCTAACGAGAGATTGAACCCACATTCTCTGCATTGCAAGTTGGATTCTTAACCACTGGACCATCAAGGAAATCCCATAAACAGCTTCAAAGGCTAGTGTATCGGCCACAACTGCACGCGTTGGAGTCGTCCTGAAGGTTGCTTGTGTGCAGCAGCAGCACACGTTAATCTGGGCTGTGTGGCTGGTTACCCTTTCTGCAAATTCCTGTTCAAGTCAGACTCATGCTGATTTGGTTGGTTCGTTGTTTTTAGAAACCTCACACTGAATCAGCCTTCGAAGAACCTGAGAATGATTGAGTGGCCAGAGCCGTGTTCTCTGCCATGTCCCGGTAGTGTATCGGCCACAACTGCACGCGTTGGAGTCGTCCTGAAGGTTGCTTGTGTGCAGCAGCAGCACACGTTAATCTGGGCTGTGTGGCTGGTTACCCTTTCTGCAAATTCCTGTTCAAGTCAGACTCATGCTGATTTGGTTGGTTCGTTGTTTTTAGAAACCTCACACTGAATCAGCCTTCGAAGAACCTGAGAATGATTGAGTGGCCAGAGCCGTGTTCTCTGCCATGTCCCGGGTCGCCTGCCTGGTTGAGTTTGTGTGGAGCAAACTGTAAACTGCAGTGTCTTGTGCGGGAAGCGGAACATCCGCTAGGACACTGCTGAGGCTGCGGGCCAGGGAAGGCCTTGGGTGTAGAGAGCGGGCATGCTGGCTTGTTCTCCACCCTGCTCGGATGATGAGTTCCTGTCCTGTTGGGGCCCAGGGTTGATTAGTCAGGGTGAGAAAGGATGCAAAAGTTGATGCAACTGAGAAGGAGACCTGGGAGGGGGTTTTGAATCATGTACTAACCTTTCTTCTTTATTCCATCTAGTACTTTGTCCAGTTTTGAAACGATCTTGCATTCAGATTCAGGAGAGCTGGGGGTGATAGGTATTCTTTAGGGAAGGATAATTTGTTAGTTACAAGAGATATGCTAGAAAGCTGTGTTCTAGAGATGGCTCTTGATTTATCAGAGGGAGCGCTCATTAACTAGATGTAAGATTATACATTATAAAATTAGCCAGTGAAAAGAAGAGACCAGGTAATAGCAGAAAATTATCGTCTAAGTGTGCTCTGTGAACCTAAACTACTGAAATTTCCCATGACTTCTGGTGGGACAGGTGGTACTCCATTTGGAAGATGAGAGCAAAATGTGTTGGTGTAGGGTTTGGTAATGACAGTAGGCTTGTAAGTCTTCATGTTGGGTTTTTAACTTCTCAGCCTTAGTTTTTTCATTTCGTGGCACTCAAGGAAAATAATGGGATGAGCTCCAGAGGTGTGATGGCTTATTTTAGAACTTTCTGTGTTAGAAGCAGTAGCCACTGGGCAGTTTTGTCGGTAAACCTTGGGAGTTACTGTTGCAGCTGGAAGCAGCTACAAGCAGCAGATTCTTTGTTGAAGAAGTGATAGGAAACAGCTGAAGAGCCTGCTTGACCTTAGTGATTATTGGTTGGTAGGAGGGACCTAGAGGGCGGAACTGAAACCTGTAGCTGGAAGGAAAAGTGGATTTGAGATCAGTGTAGAGAATGACTCCACTAGTCAGTTGGTCAGTTCAGTCGCTCAGTCGTGTCTGACTCTTTCTTTGCGACCCCATGGACTGCAGCACGCCAGGCTTCCCTGTCCATCACCAACTCCCAGAGCTTACTCAACTCATGTCCATTGAGTCAGTGATGCCATCCAACCATCTCATCCTCTGTCGCCCTTCTCCTCCTGCCTTCAATCTTTCCCAGCATTAGGATCTTTTCCAGTGGGTCAGTTTTTTGTATCAGGTGGCCAAAGTATTGGAGTTTCAGCTTCAGCATCAGTCCTCCCAGTGAAAATTCAGGAGTGATCTCCTTTAGGATAGACTGGTTGGATCCCCTTGCAGTCCAAGGGACTCTCAAGAGTCTTCTCCAACACCACAGTTCAAAAGCATCAGTTCTTCAGTGTTTAGCCTTCTTTGTAGTCCAACTCTCGCATCCATACGTGACGACTGGAAAAACCATAGCTTTGACTCAGTGGATGTTTGTTGGCGAAGGAATGTCTCTGCTGTTTTAATATGTTGTATACATTGGTCATACCTTTTCTTCCAAGGAGCAAGCAATCTTTTAATTTCATCACTGCAGTCACCATCTGCAGTGATTTTGGAGCCCCCAAAAGTAAAGTCTCTCACTGTTTTCATTGTTTCCCATCTATTTGCCATGAAGTGATGGGATTAGATGCCATGATCTTAGTTTTTTAAATGTTGAGTTTTAAGCCAGCTTTTTCACTCTCCTCTTTCACTTTCATCAAGAGACCCTTTGATTCCTCTTTGCTTTCTGCCATAAGGGTGGTGTCATCTGCATATCTGAGGCTATTGGTATTTCTCCTGGCAATCTTGATTCCAGCTTGTGCTTCACTACTAGTCAAGGCCTGAAAAAAAGGGAGGCGGGAGTTTTTGTCATTACACATGTTAAAGAAAGATTAGAATGGCATTTTGGGGAATATATTTTAGGAGAGAGAGCAGTGAGCTTTTCTGTAAAGGATCAGGTGAATATCAGTGAATATTTTAGTCTTTAGGTTCATGAGGCTTTGTTGCTTTTACTCAACTCTGCCTTTGTGGCGTGAAGGCAACTGAGAGCAGTTTGTGGGCAGTGAGCATGGGTGCTATCTGGGCTGCTGGAACAAAATACTGAAGACTGGGCAGCTTCAGCCACAGAAATGGATTTCTTGTGTTTCTGGAAGCTGGAAAGTCGAAGATGAAGGTACTGGCCAATTTGGTTCGCGGTGAGAGCCTGGTCCCTGGCTTGTAGATGGTAAACTTCCTAGTTATGTTCTCATGTGGTGGTGAGGGAGAGAGAAGCGGGGAGATGGAGGGAGAGACAGGGGAGGAGAGGGAGATGGAGGGACAGAGAGACAGAGGAGAGACGTGGAGGGGGAGGGAGATGGAGAGAGTGGGAGACAGAGAGGCATGGGGGGGGAGGGACTCACCGAGGGAAGGACATGGAGGGGGAGAGAGACAGCAAAAGGGAAGGGGGTGAGAGACATGAAGGACATGAAGGTGGAGGGAGGGGAGGAGGAGGGAGGTGGAGGGGGGGGGAGATGGAGAGAGTGGGAGACGGGGAGGGGTGGGGGGGAAAGGGACGCAGGGAGGGAAGGACATGGAGGGGGAGAGAGACAGCAAAAGGGAAGGGGGTGAGAGACATGAAGGACATGAAGGAGGGAGGGAGGGAGGGAGAAGGAGAGGGAGAGAGAGAAATCGCTCTTTTTCTCCTCTTGTAGGGCTACCTTCCTATTAGGATAGGACCCCCACCCATATGAACTCATTTAACATAATTACCTCCTGAAAGACCCTGTCTCCGGATAGAATCACATTAGGGGTTAGAGCTTCAGCACGTGGAGTTTGGAAGGGAGAAATGATACATTTCAACCCATAGCATCTGTGTTCCAATGGAATTTTATCTGTAGAAACAGGAGGTAGTCCAGGTGTGGCCCACAGACTGTAGTTTGGCAGCCTGTGGTCTGGAGAAATCAGACACATCAGGAAGTAGGCTAGGTGATCGGCCAGCACACTGCAGTGGTTTTGCAGATGTGTGCTCTTTTGGTCAAAGACTCAGCCAGAGGACGTGTTTGATGCCTGGCATAGCTTGCCATCATGTTCTTCTGTATAATAAAACCCTCTCCCCACTGTAAAAATCCTGAACACCACTAAGATATTATTTGGGTGGAATTATTTGGGTGAGAGTGGCCGCATTTAAAGGTTAAGTGTACAGTCTCTGGCTTTAGACTGTCTTGGTTCACATCCAAGTTGTGCTGCTTACTAGCTGTGGGACCTTGGGTAAGTTATTTAATTTCTTTGAATTGGATTTCTCATTTATAACATAATAGTGGCATTTACCTTATAGCAGTGGTGTGATGCTTAAATAAGTTAATACATGTTGGGGGCATAGTGCAATGCCTAGGTCATAGTAGGTTCTTGGTAAATGTTGTTATTTCCTGAAATAGATAGTCAGGGCTTTCATTTCCCCAGGTGGCACTAGTGGTAAAGTACGTGCCCACCAGTGCAGGAGATGTAAGAGATGTGGGTTCAGTCCCTGGGTTGGGAAGATCCCCTGGAGAAGGGCATGACCACCCACCCCAGTATTCTTGTTTAGAGAATCCCATGGACAGAGGAGCCTGGTGGGCTACAGTCCACAGGGTTGCACAGAGTCAGACATGACTGATGTGACTTAGTATGCACACAGGGAAGCCAGAGGCAATATTATTAGGAGCTAAAGGTGAGGCAAGTGTCAAAGATTTAAAGATATTTTAGAAAATAAATAGCTTTAGATCAGATTGGAGTGCATGCTTCCATTTAAAAATGATTAAAATGTGGCAAAGGGAATATGAATACTTTTCTGAAAAACCTTTTAGTTCTCCTGTTCTTGTATTATCACACTTTTGCACTTATCCATATCCCATTATTTTCTTAGCTCATAGGTGCAGGGGCCATGTTTGTTTACCCTGGTCGCTATTTAAGTCCTATCACTTAGCAAAGTACATGGCATATAGATGGTTCTAGGATTAATAATCTACATTTAAAATACATCTTTATTTTTTGCACATCTGATTAATTCTAATGCAACTAAGTTTATAACTTATTGTATGGCTTAAAAACCCTTAGTATTTTTACTTTATAAAAAGGAAAAAGCAAGAGTTTATCAATCTTGAAAGATTTATACTGTCTTTTCACTTATAATTTTCTATTTATGCCCTGTTTATAAAGTCTTTGTGACTTATGATTGTAATAGTTTTGAGTAGAAGTATATACAAAAAATATAACTTTGGTTATTCTTCTTTAGAATGAAAAATTAAACATTACAACAGTTTTCACTGAACTCTTGATCGTGATTGCATTTGTGGAGCACTTACGGTTTAGAAGCAGCTTTGGTCTTTTTTCAATGAATTCTATATAATCTATATATGTTTTCTTTTTATACCTTAGATAACTATATGGAGACATGGAATCTTAAAATAGAGTCTTCTTTTGATGTTGTTAGTTCAAAGCCGGTTTCTGGTGAAGCTATTGTAGCCATCCCTGAATTAAACATACAGCAGACAAACAACATTGAACTTCAACATGGGGAAAGGACTGTTACGCTCTTTGTGAAAATCGACAAGGTGAATGCCAGCACTTTCGAGAGGCTACAAGATGGAAAGCAATATTGTTCAAAAGAAATGCTTAGAAAAAAGGAACTGAATATTAAGGGAAAATGTGCCTTTTCCATTTTCTCATTTACTTTTAACCTGTTATATATTTTTTGTGTATGCTAGCTAAGGAATGATTTCTTCCAATTTTAAGAATAATAAATTGGAGGTTATGTGATTAATTTGGCATCCTCTCCTCTCAAGAAGTCAGGTGTGTTATAGTTTATTTTTTCTGCAGTATTTGCAGTATCTTAAATCCAAAATGCAACCTAAGCATCATATTTGAATGCTGTGATTATTTTTCATACTGGTAAACTATTTTGAATATTGGTGCTTATTCTGAATACAGAATTCTAATTCTCAGCTTAATATCTTTCATGAGTAGAAGTGGACTGGATTTTACTTTCTCTTTTTCATTTTCTTTTCTTGCACTTGACAATTGTGAGCTGAAAAGGATGGAGCAAATCAGCATTCAGTAACTGTTCAGATAAAGTAAGAACTCAAAACACTTTTCTAGTTCTGGGCTTGAAAGAAGAGTTCACCTCAAAGTTCAATTATAAATGTTAAGAGTGTATAATAAATGTCAACTGAGTGTTGGAATGAGGATCAGATAGTTGGATGGCATCACTGACTCAATGGACATGGGTTTGAGTGGACTCCGGGAGTTGGTGATGGACAGGGAGGCCTGGCATGCTACGATTCATGGAGTCACAGTCGGACACAAGTGAGCAACTGAACTGAACTGAGGGTTGGGATGGAAAGACTTGTTTTTCTGAATGCCCACATTATTTTGTTCTTTTTGTTCTTTCTCTTCCCTTTTGATATAAATTAATCCATGCTAAACTCCCAGCATGTCGTGTTTTTTAAATGTTATCTGTGGATTGGTATAATTTGACATGAAAGAGGGAGGGAGATTGATACTGCTCTGTGCTTGACTATGAGAAGTTGCTGTGATGCTCTGAATTACTGTATTTTTCTGAAAATATGCCACAGATTACTTAGACAAACTTAATATTATTTTTTAAAAGGCTATTGTAGAAACTTGGTGGCCTCATGGACATGGAAACCAGACTGGGTACAACATGACAGTTATTTTTGAGCTGAATAGAGGCTTACGTTTTGAAAAATCAGCTAAGGTAAGCAAATACTTTAAGATATTTTGTGAAAAAAGTATATATTTTTTGTTAAAATAGCAATACAGATCTTTATAGAAATAGAAGAAAACAATAAAACTTTAACTTGTATATTCTGCTGATTACTTTCATTTCCTCAAATAACCTGCTTCTACCAATATTTTCTAATTTTTCAGTTTTGTATGTTATCTATGGACTTCAGACCTAAAGGATGAGGAACCTACATGGTTCTCTCTGATGACCCCCCTTGGCCCCCAGTATACCATCTTGCCTCCCTCTCCCTCTCAATGTAGTCATATGGCCATTTTTTGTTAACTCAGTTTTCAGTGTTTATACTATTGTGTTATGAAAATTCTCTTCAAACTTGAACCACATGGTGTCCTAAAATTATATTTTCTTTCTTGTGCAATTTTCTGTTTTCCTGACAGTTAATTGCCTCATGTTTCCAGTTTGTTTTTTTTTCTTTTTTACTTCCTTTAAATCATATACAAACTCCCAAATATACCTTTTAAATTTAGTCACACTCACTGGTAATCTATTTGTTGTTTATTATTACTATTATTATTATTTTTAAAATTTTGTTATATTTTGAAACTCTGTCTCCTAGAGCCATTTTCTCGTCTCCCTGATCTTGCTTGTTTACTGTCTAGACCTTCTATTTAACTGCAACTTCCTTTTATTATCATTCTAGAAATTCCCTCCATCTGTCTTCTAGGAGTTCTGAGTATTTCCTTCATCTTTCTCTCGGATTAAAAATAGAACCCTAATTCTTTGGACCCATGTTTCTTTCTTTCTTTCTTTTTTTTTTTTTTGACTTTCCACTTTTGTTAAAACCCTTTCTTCAGTGGATTCCTGAGAATGTGTTATAGATAAAGTGTAATTACATTCTAATTTCTGTTTTCTTATATAGATCTGTTTGTGTTTACTTCTGGAAGCTTTTAGGATTTTGTTATCTTTGATTATCTAATATTTGACAATTCGAAAATGAGTGGATTTTTGTTTATGTTGTGCTGGTTGTCTTGTGGGCTCTTCTGATCCTGAAACTCAGTCTGGTTTTGCTTTATTTTTCTGGTTCAGCTATTAATTAGAATGGACCTCCTAGAGTGAGAAATATTCTTAGATATCCCCTTCTTTATCCCATCTTGTCTTATTCTGTGTTCTGGGAAATTTACTTGATTTTATCTTAATTTTTTAAAACTTCTCATTTTATCGTGGCGTATAGCTGATTAACAATGTTGTGATAATTTCAGGTAGACAGCAGAAGGACTCATCCATACATATACATGTATTCTGCTAAGTCGCTTCAGTCGTGTCCGACTCTGTGCGACCCCAGAGACGGCAGCCCACCAGGCTCCCCCGTCCCTGGGATTCTCCAGGCAAGAACACTGGAGTGGGTTGCCATTTCCTTCTCCAATGCATGAAAGTGAAAAGTGAAAGGGAAATCACTCAGTCGTTTCCGACTCTTCGTGACCCCATGGACTGCAGCCTACCAGGCTCCTCTATCCATGGGATTTTCCAGGCAAGAGTACTGGAGTGGGGTGCCATCGCCTTCTCCAGTACATGTATTCACTCACCCCCTAACTCCACTTCCATCCATGCTACCATATAATGATGAGCAGAGTTCCCTGTGCTAGATGGCAGGATTAGCTTAAATTTTAAAATTACATATATTTTGTTATCACTTTAAAAATTTCTAAATGGTTTTGCTATTCAAAAAATGCAACATATTTATATTTCATGGTTATAGTATCTTATTTCTCTGAGAATTTTAATTATTAGTTTTGAAGTTCTCTTTGCATTTTTGTTTTCCACATTCCTTTATTTCTTTACTTGTTTTAGGCTCTTTTATATTAGAGACTTTCCTGGAGTGTCAGTTATTCTTGATATGGATTCATTCTGAAGACTAAATCACAAAAATGCAGACGAGAAGACCTGTGTGAGCCTCAGTGTTCAGTATTCAGGTAGAAATTGAGCTTTATCATGTGGTGATGCCCACGTGTGTATAGCTATAGATCTTCTGTGTGTGTCTGTGTGTGTGCGTGTGTCTGTATCTGTGTGTTTAGCTTTGCCAGTGAGGACATTCTCCAGTTTTGTGTCTGGGGAATATGAAACTCATTGTTATCGTTCAAAGAGTCGAGTGGCAGGAAGGGATTAAACTTCTTACCGTCAAATGTAGTTTCATCATCCACCCTCCTCTCACGATGTGCTTTGTATCCTCAAGCCTCTCTGAGCTTCTCAGTTGCTCAGTTGTGTCCGAGTGTTTGCAGCCCCATTGACTGCCACATGCCAGGATTCCCTCTCCCAGAGCTTGTTCCAACTCATGTCCATTGAGTCAGTGATGCCATCCAACCATCTCCTCCTCTGTCATCCCCTTCTCCTCCTGCCTTCAATATTTCTCAGCATCGTGGTCTTTTCCAATGAGTCAGATCTTCACATCGGCTGGCCAGTGTATTGGAGCTTTAGCTTCAGCATCAGTCCTTCCAATGAAAGTTCACAACTGTTTTCCTTTAGGATTTACTGGGTTTGATCTCTTTGCAATCCAAGAGACTCTCAAGAGTCTTCTCCAACACCACAGTTCAAAAGCATCAATTCTTCAGTGTTCATCCTTCTTTATAGTCCAAATCTCACATCTATACATGACCACTGGAAAACCATAGCATTGACCACATGGACCTTTGTCCGCAAAGTAATGTCTCTGCTTTTAATATGCTGTATATATTTGTTATAGCTTTTCTTCCAAGAGGCAAGAGTCTTATAATTTCATGGCTGCAGTCACCATCTGCAGTAATTTTGGAGCCCCCAAAAGTAAAGTCTCTCACTGTTTCCATTGTTTCCCCATCTATTTGCCACGAAGTGATGGGACTGGATGCCATGATCTTAGTGTTTTGAATGTGGAGTTTTAAGCCAACTTTTTCACTCTTCCCTTTCATACTCATCAAGAGGCTCTTTAGTTCCTCTATACTTTCTACCACAAGGGTGGTGACATCTGCATATCTGAGGTTATTGATATTTCTCTGAGCAATCTTGATTCCAGTTTGTGCTTCATCCAGCCCAGCGTTTCTCATGATGTACTCTGCATATAAATTAAATAAGCAGGGTGACAATATACAGCCTTGACCTCTTCCTTTCCCAATTTGGAACCAGTCTGCTATTCTGTGTCTGGTTCTAAGGGTTGCTTCTTGACCTGCATACAGATTTCTCAGGAGTTAGGTAAGGTGGTCTGGCATTGCATCTCTTTAAGAATTTTCCACAGTTTGTTGTGATCCACATAGTGAAAGGCTTTACTCTAGTCAATGAAGCAGAGTAGATTTTTTTCTGGAATTCTCTTGCTTTTCTGATGATCCAGTGGATGTTGGAAATTTGATCTCTGGTTCCTCAGCCTTTTCTAAACCCACCTTGAACATTTGGTAGTTCATGGTTCACCTATGGTTGAAGCCTTGCTTGGAGAATTTTGAGCATTACTTTGCTAGCGTGTGAGATGAGTGCAATTGTGTGGTAATTTGAACGTTCTTTGGCATTGCTTTTCTTTGCTGTTGAAATGAAAACTGACCTTTTCCAGTCTTGTGGCCACTATTGAGTCTTCCAAATTGCTGGCATATTGAGTGCACCACTTTCACAGCATTATCTTTTAGGATTTGAAATAGCTCAACTGGAATTCCATTACCTCCACTAGCTTTGTTCATAGTAATGCTTCCTAAGGCCCATTTGATTCACATTCCAGGATGTCTGGCTCACAGTGAGTGATCACACCGTTGTGGTTATCTGGGTCATTAATATCTGTTTTGTTTAGTTCTTGTGAGTATTCTTACCACCTCTTCTTAATATCTTCTGCTTCCTGTAGGTCCTTATTATATCTATCCTTTATTGTGCCCATCTTTGCATAAAATGTTCCTTTGGTAGCTCTAATTTTCTTGAAGAGATCTCTAGTCTTTCCCTTTCTGTTGTTTTCTTCTATTTCTTTGCACTGATCACCGAGGAAGGCTTTCTTATCTCTCCTTGCTATTCTTTGGAACTCTGCATTCAAATGGGCATATCTTTCCTTTTTACCTGGAATCAAAAAAGAAAAGCTTCTCTTCTTCTTTCAGCTATTTTTAACGCTTACTCAGACAGCCATTTTGCCTTTTTGCATTTCTTTTTCTTGGGGATGGTTTTGATCACTTCCTCCAGTACAATGTCACAAACCTCTGTCCAGAGTTCTTCAGGCACTCTGTCTAATCAGATCTAATCCCTTGAATTTGTTTGTCACTTACACTGTATAATCATAAGGGACTTGACTTATGTCATACCTTAATGGCCTATTGATTTTCCCTACTTTCTTCAATATAAGTTTGAATTTTGCAATAAGGAGCTCATGATCTGAGCCACAGTTAACGCCCAGTCTTGTTTTTGCTGACTGTATAAAGCTTCTCCATCTTTGGTTGCAAAGCAAACCTCTCTGATGCTGACTGGCAAAATGATAGGTGAACTTCAGGATCCCTCCTCCAAAACAACATGTTTCAGTTCTGCTTTGGGATTAAAACTTCTAAGGCATTATGCGTAAAACTGCAGCTTCATGTTACTTTAAACATTCGAAAATTGAGTTGAGATTGGGAATGGAGCTGTCTAGAGAAGACAGTGGGGGAAAAACAGCCCTTGCACTTTAAAGGAATGCTGTTGAAGTACCTCTTGAGAAGGACCAATCCTCCCCTGTTCCAAATATACCTGGGACCAGAATTTAAAGCAAAATGCACCTATGGCTAATTCATACTGATGTATGGCAGAGATCGAACCATTATTGTAAAGCAATTATCCTTCAATTAAAAATAAATAAATAAATAAATAATGTAATAAAAATGTTTTCTTCTGAAGGTATAACCATCTATTTTGCCTCTAAATCTTTAAATAAGTCATATGGTAACCTCAGATAGAGGATATTGAAGGACGCAATTTGACTTTGGTCTAAAGAAATGACTAGGTCCTGCCAGGACTAAGGATTGCTTGGTATTTATTAGCTTCAGTCTACTTAGTGTCCTTCAAATGCCATTTCCATGCATGTATGCTGGGACAATAAAGATGAGGTACCTTCAGTGTGGCTTGGGATAGTGTATAGTAAGTGATATTAATTACTCCCATGGATTTTCTCTTTCCCCTGATGTCAGCCTTTGGTGTTTGCGACTGGCACAGGCTCTGGTTGTCCTCTGGTGTCACCTCCCATTTTTAAAAAAAAATATAAATTTATTTATTTTAATTGGACACTAATTACTTTATAATATTGTATTGGTTTTGCCATTCATCAACATGTATTACCCCTTCTGTGGGCCAGACACCAAGCTCAGTTTGGAGCTCTACCCTTCAGGAGCTCCTTTTCTGTTTTGTGATTGTTTAGTTATGGTCGTATTTTCTGAGGCACTGTGAGTGTGTGAGTATGTGTGTGTGTGTCCATAATATCTACAGGGAGTGTGTCCTAGAGTTACCTAAAGAGCCAAGACTTTCCCTCTCATTCTGTCTTGACAGAAGACATGTGTGCTCTCTCATGTTGAGTTTCTTGTGAATTATCTTAATGAAAGTGTAGAAAAGAATGAGTCATTCCACCTTACCAAAGAAAAAGAAAAGGAACTTCTGAGTTGTGTGTGTTGGCTATAAGTCTATTTCAATTCAGGCTAATATGGTTGCATTATGGTTTATTAATATAAAGATGCCGCTGTTTCAATTGATGAGCTATGGGAGTAAAGAAATAAGTCTTCCCTCACTCCTTGTGT
Source organism: Madoqua kirkii (assembly GCA_006408675.1). Classification (NCBI taxonomy): domain Eukaryota; kingdom Metazoa; phylum Chordata; class Mammalia; order Artiodactyla; family Bovidae; genus Madoqua; species Madoqua kirkii. Next base: position 12,150 of record SJYC01007906.1, read on the forward strand.
TAATGCATGTTTGTGCAATGTGCCTGCTTGCTGGGGCTGCTGTAGAGTGTTTCTGAAGCTCATTCATTTGCTCAATACTTAGGGATCATCTGCTGTGTTCCTGCCACTTTGATAGGCTCTGATGATAGAGCTGTGAATAAGACACCCTGTCCATTTCTTTCTGAGATTTTAGTAAAACTAATAATTCAGCTGGGAAATTAAATATTTAAACAAGCAATTGTAATAAAATATGATAAGCACTCTGGAGAAACATAAAACACTGTGTGAGCACAGGGCAGGGCCACGATGGACAGACTTGCAGAGAAGGTGATCTGTGCCCTGAGGGATCAGGAGAATTCAACGGTGCAGTACAGCAAAGAGGCAGAGGGCAAGAGCATGTCAAACCCAGGGTCTTGAAGGAATATTGTGTGTTTGTAGAGGTGAAAGAAATTTCTGTGTGGCTGTGTTTGAGTTTGAGGTAGAATAGGATGATATTATAAAGATAGGCTCGGGCAAGATTCCATGGAGCCTAGTAAGCCATGTGAAGGAATTAGACTGTCCTGAGGACACTGGGGATTTTTGAAGGGTTTTAAGGGGAGAGTCAAGGAATGCTCAAACGACTGCACAATTGCACTCATCTCACACGCTAATAAAGTAATGCTCAAAATTCTCCAAGCCAGGCTTCAGCAGTACGTGAACCGTGAACTTCCAGATGTTCAAGCTGGTTTCAGAAAAGGCAGAGGAACCATAGATCAAATTGCCAACATCTGCTGGATCATCGAAAAAGCAAGAGAGTTCCAGAAAAACATCTATTTCTGCTTTATTGACTATGCCAAAGCCTTTGACTGTGTGGATCACAATAAACTGTGGGAAAATTCTAAAAGAGATGGGAATACCAGGCCACCTGACTTGCCTCTTAAGAAATATGTATGCAGGTCAGGAAGCAACAGAACTGGACATGGAACAACAGACTGGTTCCAAATAGGAAAAGGAGTATGTCAAGGCTGTATATTGTCACCCTGCTTATTTAACTTGTATGCGGAGTACATCATGAGAAACACTGGGCTAGAAGAAGCACAAGCTGGAATCAAGATTGCTGGGAGAAATCTCAATAACCACAGATATGCAGATGACACCACCATTATGGCAGAAAGTGAAGAGGAACTAAAAAGCCTCTTGATGAAAATGAAAGTGGAGAGTGAAAAAGTTGGCTTAAAGCTCAACATTCAGAAAATGAAGATCATGGCATCTGGTCCCATCACTTCATGGGAAATAGATGGGAAAACAGTGGAAACAGTGTCAGACTTTATTTTTGTGGGCTCCAAAATCACTGCAGATGGTGACTGCAGCCGTGAAATTAAAAGACGCTTACTCCTTGGAAGAAAACTTATGACCAACTTAGATAACATATTCAAAAGCAGAGACATTACTTTGCCGACTGAGGTCCGTCTAGTCAAGGCTATGGTTTTTCCAGTGGTCATGTATGGATGTGAGAGTTGGACTGTGAAGAAAGCTGAGCACCGAAGAATTGATGCTTTTGAACTGTGATGTTGGAGAAGACTCTTGAGAGTTCCTTGGACTGCAAGGAGATCCAACCAGTCCATTGTGAAGGAGATCAGCCCTGGGATTTCTTTGGAAGGAATGATGCTAAAGCTGAAACTCCAGTACTTTGGCCACCTCATGTGAAGCCTTGAGTCATTGGAAAAGACCCTGATGCTGGGAGGGATTGGGGGCAGGAGGAGAAGGGGACGACAGAGGATGAGATGGCTGGATGGCATTACTGACTCGATGGACGTGAGTCTGAGTGAACTCCAGGAGCTGGTGATGGACAGGGAGGCCTGGCGTGCTGTGATTCATGGGGTCGCAAAGAGTCGGACATGACTGAGTGACTGAACTGAACTGAACTGAGGGGGAGAGCAGTGATCATACTTGTTTTATGTAGATTACATAGATAAGATTGGAAGAATGACAAGGTTAGGAGGCCAGTCAGAAGATTATGGTGGTAAGTCGGCACAAGATGACAACTGCTGAGGAGTCAGATTTGAGAGAGATTAGAAGGTAAAACTTGAGAGAAATTTAGGAGGCTTAATGATGTATAGAGATAGGAGAAGATGCTTTATGAATGATTCTTAATTTGCTGGTTTGTGCCACTGAATGTCAAGGGGCAATTCTGTGTTAAAGACTCAGAACGAAGAACACGTTTGGAAGATGAGATGGAATGAAAATTATTTCTGTGTTACAGGTGTTTTGTGTGGAGTGATTGAGAGATACCCCCAAAATAATATTTGATGAGCACTTCATTATGTGGGTCTAGAGTTTAAGAGTTAGATCTAGGTTAAAGATACAGATGTGTAAGTCAACAGAATATAGATCATTTTAGCCATCGTCAGGGGATGAACTACTTCAGGTACTCAAGTACTGGGGGCCAAGCTAGATATCTGAGGAAAGCGAAGACTTGAGAAAAGGCGGGAGAGAGCTAAGGCACTGTGATAGGATTGTGCGGCAGCACTGGGGTTGAAAACTGTGCGTCTCTTTTCTGAGAGTCACAGTATCTTCACTTTGAAAGAATTATTGATTTCTTTTTTTAATTTTAATTTTTTAACACCCAAAACATTTCATACTGAGATACAGCTGATTAACAATGTTGTGGTGTTTTCAGGTGAACAGCAGAGGGACTCAGCCATATATGTACATGTTTCCATTCTCTCCCAAACCCCCTTCCCATCCAGGCTGGCACATTACAATGAGCAGAGTCCCATGTACTGTACAATAGGCCTTTGCTGGTTATCTGTTTTAAATATAGCAGTGTGTGCATGACCTTCCCAAGGCCCCTAGCTATCCCTTCCCTGGCAACCCTAAGTTCATTTTCTAAGTCTGCTAGTCTTTTTCTGTTTTGTAAGTTCATTTGTATCATTTCTTTCTAGATTCCACATATAAGGGATGTTGTATGGTATTTCTCCTTCTCTATCTGACTTACTTCACTCAGTATGACACTCTCTAGGTCCATACCTATTGTTGCAAATGGCATTATTCCTTCTTTTTTAATGGCTGAGTAATTCCATTGTTTATATGTACTATATCTTTATTTTTTTCTCTTGTAGAGAGAAATTTTATTTTGCAGTGGTTTCAGTATATTCACTTCACATGTCTTTCCTCTCGGTTAGCTGGAGCCTCATGCACAGTTTGGTAACTTGGAGTCAGCTCCAGTGAGAGTGTATTCCCCTCTGCATCACACATCCCATATACTTCTCAACTTCAGGAAGAATGAAGGGGCCCTAATGTTTATACAGCTGAAAGCAAAGCCCTAATTGGCACTCTGACGACATAACCATTTACTGATCCATAGGACATTTGTAATTTTTGCCCTTTCCCCTCACTGTATCCTGAAACCCAGTGACTGTTTTCCAGGGCCCCTGATGTCAGCTCCCGGGGCCTCATTCCTGTATTCTCATAACACTCAGCACGGTGAACACTTGTAACTACTGACTTACTGAGTTACTCTGTTTTTCTCAGCAGAGTGTGAGCTCCACGAGCAGGATTCCTCTTTCACTGCCTGTCTCCTCAGCAGCAGGCATATTATGATTGCCCGATAAATTACGTTGAATTGAAGAAAATGAAAGTTTACCTTAAAAAAAATCTGTCATATGATAGCACCCGGGTTAATTGTTACCTTTGGGGAAGAGAGGTGGGTAGTGACAGGGCAGGGGCATGAAAAGGCTGCTCTCGTGTTCTCTTCCTTCACCTGCCTACCTGGACACGTTCACCCCTTGATCATTATGCAGCTACACTTGTGACTGGGGCATTTCCTGAGTGTGCTGTGGTTGTTTAGTCACTCAGTTGCGGCTGACCCTCTGTGACGCCATGGGCTGTGGCTTGCCAGGCTCCTCTGTCTGGAATTTCCCAGGCAAGAATACTGGAGTGGGTTGCCATTTCCTTCTGCATATCTGTACAGTATCCTCTCTACCCATCCCTCTGTTGGTAGACATTTAGACTGCTTCCATGTCTTGGCTACTGTAAACAGTGCTGCAGTGAACACTGGGGTGCATATATCTCTCGGGCCATGTTTTTCTCCAGATAATGCCCAAGAGTGGGGCTGCAGAGTCATATGGTAGCTCTTTTTTTAGTTTTTTAAGGAATCTCTATATTGTTCACCGTAGTGCCTGTATCAATTTGCATTCCTCCCAGCAGTGCAGGAGGGTTCCTTCTCTCCACACCCTCTCCAGCTTTTGTTGTTTGTGGATTTTTTGATGATAGCCATTCTGACCCATGTGAGGTGATATCTCATTTTGCATTTGCATTTAGCATTTAGTTTTGATTTGCATTTAGCAATGTTGAACATCTTCTCATGTGCCTACTGGCTATCTGTATCTCCTCTATGGAGAAAAGTCTATTCAGGTATTCTGCCTTTTTTTTTTTTTTTTTGAGTGGGTTGTTTGTTTTGATGCTATTAAGCATCATAAGCTGTTTTTAAATTTTGGAGACTAATCCCTTATTGGTCACATCATATGCAAATATTTTCTCCCAATCTGGGTTGTCTTTTTGTTTTGATTATTGTTTCCTTTCATGTGCAAGAGCTTTTGAGTTTAAGTAGGTCTCATTTATTTATTTTTGCCCTTATTTCCATTATTCTGGGAGATGGATCAAAAAAGATGTTGCTGTGATTTATGTCAGTATTCCACCTATGTTTTCCTCTTGGAGTTTTATTTTGTCTGGTCTCACATTTAGGTCTTTAATCCATTTTGAGCTTATTTTTGTGTATGGAATGAAGGAATGATCTAATTTCACTTTTTTACACGTGGCTGTCAAGTTTTCCCAGTACCATTTGTCAAAAAGACTCTTTCCAATATTGTTTAGTCTTTCCTCCTTTGTCATAGAATAATTGACCGTAAGGTGCATGGGCGTATCTCTGGGTTTTCTATCCTAGAACTACCGATTTCTGATGGTGACATTTAAGGCTGGTTTGGTGATGTTTTGTAAGCCATTATAGGTATGTGCTATGGACTTCCCTAGTGGCTGAGACAGTAAAGCGTCTGCCTACAATGCGGGAGACCCAGGTTTGATCCCTGGGTTGGGAAGACCCCCTGGAGAAGGAAACAGCAACCCACTCCAGTACTCTTGCCTGGAAAATCCCATGGACAGAGGATCCTGGTAGGCTACCGTCCATGGGGTCACAAAGAGCTGGACACAACTGGGTGACTTCACTTTCACTATAGCTATGTGGTAGGTTTAAAATTGTTTTCTGAACCCTCTGCCTACTCTGATTTTATACATGCTAATTATATTTATTATATTTGAGCAATACTTTAAAGTTTAGGTGAGACTTGAATCCAAAACTCAGTATATTTCTCTTCTATGATTTTTGAAGTTATCTTCTTATTCTAAAATGTTAGGGGAATGATAATTCTGTATCACGTAGGAGTCAAGGTACTATTTTATTTAGCTCATTAAAATCATGACAATAACACTTTAATCAGTTTTGTAATTTTGCTCCTTAGGAGATTCAGAAGAGAGCTATGAAGGTGACTAGAGAAAGAAAGGTTAAAGGAAAGAGATAATGTAACTGGAAGGCGAGCTGATTCTTTAATTTGTTATTTATGGTATTTTTTTCATTCAGCTGTAGTAGGACCTATCTGAGGGAAGACGAGAGCTTGAAGTGGAGTGTTTGAGGTCGAGGTTACTCCCAGGAGAGGCTGTACCAGAGTCAAGGCTGCTTATGCTAGAATGAGTAACTGAAGGGCAACTCCAAACTCGTTTGCAGGGAACTTTAAAGAGTGTTTATGACCATTTGACTGGGGTGGTAGAGGTTGAATTGAATGATCTCTTAATGCCTTCCTACACTTCCATAGTTGCTCGCAAGAGGAAATCAGAATGATATAAAAATTTGAGCTGTTTTGCAAATTTCAGAAATCAATATTGACATCTGAAATATAGATTAAAAGTATAAATTATTGCCAAATGTGGTCAAGAAAGCTGATACCTAATTCACCTTTGTTTCCATCTAGAGTAGTTCTTCCAGGGAATTCAGTATCTTGCCAGTCCCAAATTTCTTAATGTTTTCAAACTTGTCAGTATTTTAGCAAGTGAAGAGATGTGACTGCTACTTGCCATTATAATCTGTTTCCTGGCAGGATCTCTTGGACTGGGATTTGTGTTTATTTATTGCAGAGTATAACACACAAGAGAAAATAAACGGAACAAAAGTAAAACGCTTAATGAATGATCAGAAGTTGAACACTCATGTAGCTGTCATCCTGACCAGGGAACAAGAGCATTACTAGCACCTCAGAGGTTCCCAGCTCTTGCCAGCTTCCCTAATTACTACCCTCTTTCCTTTGTGTGGATCCACAACTGGCTTCTAACACTATAATTTATTTTTGCCTGGTTTTGAGTTTTGTTTCCATGGAACTACATCGTTTGTATGCTTTTGTGACTGGCTAACTTGGCTCAACATTACATTTGTGACAGTTAGCTACGTTGTGGTGTGTGACCCTAGTTTGTTTACTTACACTGTTTTGTAATATTTCATTGTGTTACACTCTCTGCTGTTGAGATTTGGTAGTTTCCATTTTTGGCTTTTCTGAATAATGTTGCTATGAACATTACTGTATGACCCTCGGAGCCTGTGTTCCCCCACCAGAATCTCTGCTGGCGGTGAGATTGCTGAATGCTAGGGTATGCGTGGATACAGCTTTTACAGAGAGTGCTAAACTGTATTCCACAGTGTTTGTATTTCACCTTTACTCAGCATGCTCACATGTTTGTTAACACTCAGTACTGTGTCAGAGAGGAATTTGTTCCCTCATCTCCGGCTCTCCAGCCCTCCCTTATTGGCCTTCTATTGTTCATGTTTCCTGATGGTTTCATTGTTATCCTGGGCTTGCTTTATGCAAAAAATTTTCATGTTTTTAAAGTATCTCATTGAAATCCATATTGTTAGGCTTGTGTCTTTCTTGCTTGTCTTCCATCGACGTTAGACATATGCATTTTAATTTTCAGGTTTACTGGACAGGTCACAAGACAGCAGCAGAGTCTCAGACAGAATGCCTTGGGGAAGTTACAGATTTTGGTTGTAGCCCACGTAGCAGAAATGTACTGGGTCTTAAAAAGAATGCAGGCATTGTGGGGAAGGAAAGTGGTGACTGTATTTCTTTTGGACAGGAAAGAATATCTTGTCTGAAATTTGTTGTTGTTAAAAGGAGTAACTTTGGAGCAAATAGTTTTAGTATGATGAGAGATAATATGAGGCAAAATTAATGAGTACTTTAAATAAATTACAAAAATTAAAGTAAGTGTTGGGATATTATAAAGTTTGTCAAGCAAGTTATTTCAAGAGGAACTTTAGAATGTGAGTCATGTTACTAAGTGAAAGAAGCTAATCTGAAATGACTCCAATTATGTGATATTCTGGAAAAGACAAAACTATGGAGACAGTTAAAAGATCAGTGGTATTGCTACAGGTTGGGAGGTGGAGGGAGAGATGAATAGGTAGAGCACAGAGGCTTTTTGGTATAGTGAAACCACTCTAACACCATAGTACTGATGGATACATGCCTTATGCATTGTCCAAACTCATAGAAGGTACAACATTGTGAGTGAACCCTAATGTAGCCTATAGACTTTGGGTGATTATGAGGTATCAGTATGGGTTGATCAGTTGTAACAAATGTGCCACTGTGATGGAGGATGTTGATAATGGGGGTAGATATTCATGTAGGGGATCAGAGGATAAGGTTTGTACCTTCCTCTCAGTTTTGCTGTGAGTCTTAAACTGTTCTGAAAAACTTAAGTCTTTTCTTAAAAAAAAAAAACTTGAAATAGAGAAAAGTGTGAAATGTGATGTGTAGTATATAATATTTTGCTTGGTAAGTGCATATTTGGGTTCATATATGAAATGTTGGTCCCAGGTGACTCATTGGATAAAAAATCTGCCTGCAATGCAGGAGACAAAAGAGATGTGGGTTTGATCCCTGGGTCAGAAAGATCCCTTGGAGAAGGGAATGGCAACCCACTCCAGGACTCTTGCCTTAAGAATCCCATGGACAGAGGAGCCTGGTGGACTACAGTCCACAGGGTCCCAAAGGGTCGGACATGACTGAAGCGACTGAATACGTATGAGAGAGATGTTTTACTAATTTTAATATCTTTAGAATTGAAATTAATTTTTTTTTACTAGATAATTGTTTTAAAACTGAGGGATCAAAGTAAAATGTGACATCAGTGGTGGCAGTTATTAAAAAACCCCAAAGTAACTTGGAATTCTTTTTGGTAGCACTCTAGATGCTCCATACAGAGATCAAAAATGTGTGAATTAATCAGATATGCCATAGAGAAGGTGATAGAGTTGAAATAAAGAAGTAGTCTTCTATTTATGGAAAGACTGCTGCTATACTCACAGGTATCTTAAAACAGTATCAACAGTGGAGTTCATACAAAAATCAAGGAGATGAATCCCAAATTTTACTTCTGCCTCCTGCAAATCATTCTTTGAAACTTGCAGAATTGGCTCTTTTTTAAAAGGATTATTAAGTTTTGTCTGTGCTGGGTCTTCATTGCCGCATGGGCTTTTCTCAAGTGCTCGCAAACAGGGGCTCCCCTCGAGTTGCAGCGCGTGGCTCTTTGCTGTGGTGCCTTCTCTTGTTGGGGAGCACGGGCTCTGGGGCACGCAGGCTTCAGCAGCTGTGGCTTGCAGGCTCTAGAGCGCACGTTCAGTAGTTGTGGCTCACAGGCTTAGTTGCTTTGAGGCATGGGGGATCTTCCTGGACCAAAACTCATGTCTCCCTGCATTGGCAGGTGGATGCTTTACCACTGAGCCGTCAGGAGGCCCAGAAATCTCTCTTCATCTGTGAAGTTTTCTGGAAATTTGGAAAACTTTTATTCATTCTTTTTAATCTCAAGGCATCATTGAAAAAAGCTGCAGAAAGTCTTCCCTAGACAAAAAGAACGCTCGTTATGAAGCGAGGGCACCAGAAGGCTGAATTGTGAAAAGTTAGTCTCGGCTTTGAAGTCCTGTGTGAGTCAAAGAAAATGTGGACATGTATGAATCAGCTCATTTGTGTCCTCTGCTAGTGTGGCTTTTCTCTTCTGAAGTTTTTCTGTCCTTCGTGTAGAATTTTAGATGATGTTAATCAGATACAAATATATATGCTTTAAACAACATACAGTGAAATTCCAAGCTTTTAAAACTCTTAAATAATAGCAGACTTTAGGACTCTGAGGGAGAGGGAGAGGGTGGGATGATTTGGGAGAATGGCATTGAAACATGTATACTATCATGTAAGAAACAAATTGCCAGTCTAAGTTCGATGCAGGATGCAGGGTGCTTGGGGCTGGTGCACGAGGATGATCCGGAGGGATGATGTGGGGTGGGAGGTGGGAGGGGGGTTCATGTCTGGGAGCTCATGTACACCCGTGGCAGATTCATGTCAATGTATGCCAAAACCAATATTGTACTGTAAAGTAAAATAAAGTAAAAAAAAAATAGAAGAAGAAAGTGAAAAAAAAGGAAAAAAAAATTTTGAAGGCTATTTATTTTCCAAAAACAAACTGTGAAGAAATGAACATTTACATAGGGAAAAAACTCCCAAATTTGAAGAGGAGTGCCAGGAGAAGCAACAA
>SJYC01007907.1:0-14812 GCA_006408675.1 Madoqua kirkii
TGTAAAGTAAAATAAAGTAAAAAAAAAATAGAAGAAGAAAGTGAAAAAAAGGAAAAAAAAATTTTGAAGGCTATTTATTTTCCAAAAACAAACTGTGAAGAAATGAACATTTACATAGGGAAAAAACTCCCAAATTTGAAGAGGAGTGCCAGGAGAAGCAACAAGAAATGCTGATCTTACATTGCCTGAAGAAATCAAAATAGTGAAGTTGACTGTTCCAACCATTTTCACTAAGAACTGGAGGCTTGTTTGAGCTGCATGAAGTACTAAGCAACATGGATAGACATAGAGATTATCATACAACATGAAGTAAGTCAGAAAGACAAATACCATATGATATCGCTTGTATGTGGAATCTTAAATGTGATGCAAATGAACTTATGGCTCATTGCATCAGTGAGTAGCTTTTTTTTATTCCAGTAGTATTCCATATACCGCATCCACTGTATCCATTTCTCTGTTGGACATTTAGGTTGTTTCTGTATCTTGGCTACTGTGAATAGTGCAGTTAGGAACACAGAGTTGCATGTATCATTTTGAATTATAGTTTTATTTGGATATATCACTAGGAATGGGATTGCTGGATCATATGGCAACTCTATACTGTTTTCCATAGTGACTGCATCAACTTACTCTCCCACCAGCAGTGTAGGAGAGTTCCCTTTCCCCATACCCTCTCTAGCATTTGTTATTTTTAGACTTTTTAACAATGACCATTCTGACTGACATGAGGTGTTATCTTATTGTAGTTCTGATATGCACTTCTCTAATAATTAGCAATTTTGAGCATCTTTTCCTGTGCCTGTTGGCCATCTGTATCTGTTCTTTGGAGAAATGCCTATTTAGGTCTTCTGGCTATCTTTTGATTGGGTTACTTGGTTTTTTTATATTGAGCTGCATGAAGTACTAAGTTAAGTTGCTCAGTTGTGTCCGACTCTTCGCGAGCCCATGGACTGTAGCCTACCAGGCTCCTCTGTCAATGGGATTTTCCAGGCAAGAGCACTGGAGTGGGGTGCCATTTCCTTCTCTAGGGGATCTTCCCAACCCAGGGATTGAACCCAGGTCTCCTGCATTGCAGGCTGACACTTTACCGTCTCAGCCACCAAGGAAGCCCTGGAAGTGTGAGCTGTTGGTAAATTTTGGAGATCAATCCCTTGTCAGTCACATAATTTGCAAACATTTTTTTTTCCCCAGTCCATAGGTTCTTTTTGTTTTGTGCAAAAAGTTGTAAATTTGATTAGATTCCATTTGTTTATTTTAGCTTTTATTTCTATTGCCTTCGGAGACCAGCCTAAGAGAATTTTGGTATGATTTGTGTCAAAGGATGTTTTGCCTGTGTTCTCTGCTAGGAGTTTTATGGTGTTAGGTCTTCTGTTTAGGTCTTTAAGCCATTTTGAGTTTATTTTTGTGTATTGTGTGAGGGTGTGTTCCAACCTCACTGGTTTACGTGCACTGATTTACAGCTTTCCCAGCGCCACTTGCTGAAGAGACTTTTCCCATTGTATACTCTTGCCTTCTTTTTCGAAGACCATGGGTGCGTGAGTTTATTTCTGGGCTCCCGTTGTGATGAGTCTTTTATGCATGCATGATATTGTAATATAATGCATGGGTTATTTGAAAAATGTTGATGTCTGGAGATTTTTAAATGTTTCCAGATGTTAAACCATTTCAATATATAAAATCACATTCACATTTGTTAATATCACAGTCAATAACTTCTGAAATATTTTTAAGCATTGGGAAGATTTTAAGCTCTTGGTAGGGGTACAAGTTTTCCTAAATCCTAATTTTTAACTGTTATTTGTCTTGAAATGACAAGGCTCAGTTAGTCATTTTCAAGAAAATGTCTAGCAAGTCACCAATCTGAATAAACGTAGTTTGTCTGGTGGTTCTTTCAAGTTAAAATAAAGCTTTATGAACCAGATGGCTAATTCAGCTTACAACTCAAACTGCGGCACAGATGCTTTTCCTCAAGACATCCATCCTGCATGATGCTTTATTCATGGTTCCCATTTCATCGTTTCATCACACAGATACTACAATATGTGTATTCAAGACTGGGATGTAATAGAATTAATGACTTTTTGTTGCTTTATCAAGGACGTCCTTAAGTGAAACTGGCTCCTCCCACCAATAAATGCATGAAGGTGAGGAATATAATGACTACCAGCACAAACTGGAGACACTGCCTTGATTGCTGCCAAGGCAAATGCAGTGTGATAACCAACCCGATGAGATGTGCTCGTGGCTTTTTTCATTTCTAGTTTGAAAAATATTATAATATGACATAAACAATGTACTACAGTGTAGTAAAGAATGTATTAGCCTTTAGAAGAGCTTATCACATCTAAGTTTAAAATATCAATTTCTTTTTCTTTATACTTAGAATGACTGGTCTTAAAATGATACTACAATGTAACTGGCACCATAAATATTATTATTATTTAAATGTTCCATTGCATAATGTGTGCGTGCTAAGTCGCTTCAGTTGTGTCCAGCTGTTTGCAGCTCCATGGACTGAGGCCGCCAGGCTCTTTTGTCCATGGGATTCTCCAGCCAAGAGTACTGGAGTGGGTTGCCATTTCCTTCTCCAATTGCATAATGCACTGTAAGATAAATTATTAACATCTATAAAGTTGAAGGGAATATGGTTTCCATCATAATCTTGCTTCTTATTTATTTTTCCCAGTTTCTTTGGAGTAGATTCCTCCCTTCCTTGAGTCAGAAGATTCTCTGATAAGTCAGTTTTATTTTTTCCAGCACTTTTAAATGTATACAGTGTGGTGGTAGGTGAGATTGTTAATCTTCTAGTCCCATTTTAAGACAATAAGATAAAAATTAGGAAAAGCATTATAAATATTTATTTTTAGAATGAGATAAAATATCATTAAATGAGTCTCAAAAATCAAAATTTCTTTTTATTTGAAAATTTAAAAATTATTACTTGAACAAGTTAACAAAAGGTACCTTGTCCTTTTGTGTTTCTGTATAAGTTGCAGGGAAAACTTTGGCTTTAAAAACAAGAATTTATTGAACAGTAATGAGGCTACAGAGATTATAGCAGGATAACCACCAACTGCTGGTAAGAGCAGAGTAGTACTGAGAACACAGTGAGCTAATCTCTGAAAACGCACCTCTTTATACCCTCAGCCTCTGCTATGGAACACACCGGAATATACAAACACGCATTCCATTAGCTGTCAGAATGATGTCATCACACATTTTGTAGCTTCTGGAAAATTCCACCATCCCCTCAAAAGAGTAAGAGTGAAAAAGGCACATAATGTTTTAGCTTTACTATGAAGATAGTTTTGAACTCAGAGATTCTCTTGAAAGGTTCCCAGGGATCACATATGGTCCCCTGCTGCTGCTGCTGAGTTGCTTCAGTTGTGTCTGACTGTGCAACCCCATAGACGGCAGCCCATCAGGCTCCCCTGTCCCTGGGATTCTCCAGGCAAGAACATTGGAGCGGGTTGCCAGTTCCTTAGTCACAGTTAAATAACTGTTGTTCTAGATGTTTGAAACTATCATCAGGATGTTTTAAAGTTACCTCTGAAAATAACCATTTTTTAAAAGAACATCTTTGCATCCTAAAGCAGATGTGGTAATTCTATGTCAAGATCATCCTCATCAAGGCCTTGTTCTGTGTCTTCTTACAAAGTTAACTCTGGTATCTTTTGTTATGTCATATTAATTAGGGCAAGCATCAGAAAGTGGAAGAACAGTGGGCAGTTTTGCTACATGAAATAAGCTGATTTATTAATTAGTTTTAGTCAGAGAAGAAACCCATAATCTTGTTTTCAAGATGAGGTTTTACTGGTATGGAACTATCTCCCGCATTCCTTGATCCAGTTTATGGCTGGAAGATTTGGATAAGAATGCAGTCTTTTCTAGTTTGCTGCTCATGCTTAACTGTGGAGAAACCTGGCTGGACTGTCTCTGGGACAGAGATCTTAGCTTCTTCTCATGCAGCAATGATAACACTGGACTTTGTCCTTGCGTCCCTTCTTCGAGTTGAAACATCACTCACATTTCCAGTCTCTCTACTTGTGCTCTCTCAGACACTGAGTTTGATGGATAATTAGTTAGGATTAAATTGTCCATTAAACAAAATGGTTTTTATAATATTGAGCTCAAAGATGGAAAATTGTTAAATAATGAAATACCTTGTGCTGTCTTTCTTTGATTCTAAGGTGCACATTTTGGCAGATTTTAGCAGCACTGAAATGAGAATGTGTTTTTCAAAGTTGTATCTGCTCAACTGGTGAATTTTCTCCCCCACTTTTGTGAAGTAGTATCAATTTTTCTTTTAATTTTGAAATGTTATCTCAAATGTATTTTTTGACATTATTGCAAATGCTACTTCATGGGAAAGACTTCAATGTATTTTCACTCTTTAATGGTTTTTGTGTTTTTCTTTTCAAAGAGAAATAACAGAATCTGGCAATAATTTATATATATATTTTCTTAAAAATGCTCTTTCACATTAAGTGCTTCAAATGGATAGAAAATTAACACTAAATTATGTTCATATAAACTGCTCAGAAGTTTACTTAAAAATAACTCATTTTTTTAAGGCTATAGTGAATAATATAGTTTGGTTTTGGCATATGCTTATGTTTTAAATTTTATATTCATTATTTAATTCTGTTAAAAATAGGTTTATTTTAGGACAGTGGAACTTGTAGAAGAGCCCATACAAAATTCTCCTGGTCTGAGTTTCTACTTCAAAATTAATGGACTTCCCATATTTCTGAAAGGCTCGAATTGGATCCCTGCAGATTCATTCCAGGATAGAGTAACCTCTGACAGGTATGTTATCATCTTTTGTTTCTTGTTCCTGTTATTCTTATCAATCCCACAGAGCTTAAGAGCCACTCATTTTAATTTTTTGTTGTTGTTGTTCAGGTGGAAGGAACCAAGAGGTAACATATATTTCTAGGATGGAATTCTAGAATGGAAAAAAGTTTTAAGTCATTTCATTCTTATGAGCTATAGGCCATCTTACAGTTAAACTATTTGAGACTGTGGAAACTATCTAATTTTTATAAATTAGTTGTAGAGGAACAAGAAAATGGCTATGTGCGTCTTGGATAGTTAGCCCCTGTAAAAAAAATGATTAACGTTGACTTAAAAAAATTTTTTTTAAGAATACCGTGGGGTTTTTTTTTTGTTTGTTTGGTATGCTTTACCAAAAAAAATGGTAAAAGGTAAATTTGGTAATGCAATGCTTTATCAAAACTATTTACTTCTTCATGCTAAGATATTTACACATTCTTCACATTTATTATACTTTAATAAAAACAATGAAAGAAATCTTCAAAGCATTTTTCTGAAGCTCTGAGAATAGAAGTTAACAAGAAAATATTTCCTAATTAGATTTATAAACTGCTATCTTTGTAATAGTAAAAATAAGCTTTGTTAGGTGAAAATAAACACATTTCAGTTTAGTTGCTCAGTTGTGTCTGACTCTGCAACCCCTGGACTGCAGCACACCAGGCTTCCCTGTCCATCACCAACTCCCGGAGTCCGCCGGTGATGCCATCCAGCCGTCTCATCCTCTGTCGTCCCCTTCTCCTCCTGCTCTCAATCTTTCCCAGCATCAGGGTCTTTTCAAATGAGTCAGCTCTTCGCATCAGGTGGCCAAAGTATTGGAGTTTCAGCTTCAACATCAGTCCTTCCAGTGAACACCCAGGACTGATCTCCTTTAGAATGGACTGGTTGGATCTCCGTGTAGTCCAAGGGACTCTCAAGAGTCTTCTCCAACACCACAGTTCAAAAGCATCAATTCTTCGGTGCTCAGCTTTCTTTATAGTCCAACTCTCACATCCATACATGACCACTGGAAAAACCATAGCCTTGACTAGCTGGACCTTTGTTCCAAAGTAATGTCTCTGCTGTTTAATATGCTGTCTAGGTTGGTCGTAACTTTTCTTCCAAGGAGTAAGCGTCTTTTAATTTCATGGCTGCAGTCACCATCTGCAGTGATTTTGAAATGAAGTGAAGTCGCTCAGTCGTGTCCGACTCTTTGCTACCCCATGGACTGTAGCCTACCAGGCTCCTCCATCCATGGGATTTTCCAGGCAAGAGTACTGGAGTGAGTTGCCATTTCCTTCTCCAGAGGCTCTTACTGACCCAGGGATCGAACCCATGTCTCCTGCATTGTAGGCAGATGCTTTACTGTCTGAGCCATAAGGGAAGTCCTTGTGATTTTAGAGCCCCCCAAAATAAAGTCTGCCACCTTTTCCACTGTTTCCCCATCTATTTGCCATGAGTTGATAGACTTATGTATATTATACAAATATGCATTGAGGTATATTATGGTTAGAATGTAGATGTGGTTGGTGTATGTAAACTCTAATTTTGCCAAAAATATTATTTATAGTAATATCCTTTTACTTTAAAATGTGTAATATTTTTGAATTTCATATGAAAATAAAATCATTCTCCAGATAGGGCATGGAAAATTTGCTGTCTTCTGTCCACCCTGGTGGCTCAGGTGCATTTACCTGCAATGCAAGAGGCCCAGGTTTGATCCCTGGGTTGGGAAGACCTGCACCCCCACCCCCGGAGTGCATGCACGCTAAGTCGCTTCAGTTGCATCTGACTCTTTGTGACCTCATGGACTGTAGCATACCAGGCTCCTCTGTCCATGGAATTCTCCAGGCAAGAATACTGGAATGGACTGCAATGCCCTTCTCCAGAGGATCTTTCTAACCCAGGGGTTGAACCCAGGGATTGTCTCTTTCATCTCCTGCATTGGCAGAGGGTTCTTTATCACTAGCACCACCTGGGAAGCTCTCCTGCAGTAGGAAATGGCAACCCACTTCAATATTCTTGCCTAGAGAATCTCATGGACAGAGGAGCCTGGTGGGCTACAGTCCATGGAGTTGCAAAGAGTCAGACAACAGAGCGACTAACACTTAACTCCGGTCCCTGTAGGTTTTGGTGGCGACTGTGCAGCACAGCTGGGTCAGTTAGTAAACCTGCCCATAGGCGTCTTTGCTAGGAGCACAGTGCTCTGGGCCCATGGTCTTCCTCTTATTGGGCTTTTTCCTTCCCTTCTGGGTGCTGTTCTGGAAATGGAAGGTACATGCTGTCAAGGCGGATGCAAATTTCCTGAAGGTGATGTAAATAGCAATGAGAGCAAGAAGGAAATTTACTAGATAAGGGGGTACTGGACTGGAGGAATTGTTTAAAAAAAGGATGAGGGTGAGCCAGAAACTAATATTCAAACTCTGATTTTTGTCTTACAGTTTGAAATGGTTATATGAAATGAACACATAGTTTCTAAGGTTTACAACTTTAAGACAAAAATTTAATTTTAAAAATAGTGTAATAGCGTGACTGAAAATTGAGAAGGCAGAGAAAAGATATCACTCATAATTTTTCTACATTTATTTTTATGTGGTCACAGTTAGAAAGTGAAGTGAAAGTGTTAGTCGCTCAGTCATGTCCAACTCTTTGTGACCCCATGGACTGTAGCCTGCAGGCGCCTCTGTCCATGGAATGAAATCTCCAGACAAGAATACTAGAGTGGGATGCCATTCCCTTCTCCAGGGGATCTTCCCAACCAGAGGATTAAACCTGGATGTCCTGCATTGTAAATGGATTCTCTACCATCTGAGCTATAAGGGAAGTCAATTACAGTTATAGTTAATGTGTATATAATTTTGTCTCATTTTCCTCACTGTGCATTGTATCCAAACCATCATAATTAAAATGTGTTCCTCTAACAGTAATTTGAAATGTGTTTATCAACCACAGCATATTTCTTAAAATTTTGTTCTTTTCTTTTTTTTAATGTTCCCAAGATTTTAAATTAGCATTTGTTTTAAAAATTTCTTCTGTAGGTTACGGCTCCTTTTGCAGTCTGTTGTGGATGCCAACATGAATGCTCTCCGGGTTTGGGGAGGAGGAATTTATGAGCAGGATGAATTCTACGAACTCTGTGATGAACTAGGAATAATGGTACGTAGTTGACAGCTCACCATTTTGTTGATATGTTACCATATCCTCAGTTTGACCTCCAGCGTTCTAAGTGGGTGATATTGCCCATTGCTTTGTTTTTTCGTTGTTGTGGTGTAGTTTATTTACAATATTGTGCTAGTTTCAGGTATACAACAAAGTGATTCAGTTATACATATATATGTATATCCTTTTCCATTATGGTTTATTACAGGATATTGAATAAAGTTCCCTGTGTTATGCAGTAGGTCCTTGTTGTTTATCTATTTGATATGTAATAGTTTGTATTTGCTAATCCTAAACTCCTAATTTATCCCTCCCCACCTCCTTCCCCTTTGATAACCATAAGTTTGTTTTCTATATCTGTGTTTCTCTTTCATAAATTCATTTGTGTCATATTTTAGGTCCCACATATAAGTGGTATCATAGCCCATTCCTTCTTTTCTCAGAGCCAAGAATGATGTTCCACTTTTTTTGTGTGTGTGTGTGGAGAAATAAATGCCATCTAGCAAACCCAGAGCCATAATTGATAGCAAATATCATAATTATTTGATTATTTTAAAATAATAGACATTATGCATATTGGTTATATCTAAGCATATATCTATATTTTCTTTGTAACTCTCTTTGTGATAAAAGGTTAAGTATAAAAAGGAAAGTAAAATATTAAAAAATTTTAACTTTAAGGAGATCTAACAAGACACAGAGAGAAGACAATGATTACATTTTAAAAGATGTGCTTAATACTGACATTAAGTACCTCTGAACATAGTTTGCATTGGTGAGGGTTAAGCAAAGGAAATATGTTCTTTTAATTCTAGTCTTACAGTTCTAAACTATAAAGCATTTCATAGAAGAGTAGTAATTTTAATAATATTGATAATGTCAATGGTCATGAGGTGTAATATTCTATAATATTCCAGACATTGTTCTCAGTGCCCTGCATTTATTATTTTATTTCATCTTCATGCCCAGCATATGGGGTAATTACTGCTGTTCTCTATCCCCCTTTTACCGGCATGTGGAGAGGTTAACTAACTTTCCCAAACTCGCACAGTGGGTGTATGGTGGAACTGAAGTTCTGACTCAGGCCAACAGATAAATGGTGCTGTGCTCTAAACCACGCTCCCTGTGGCCTCCCTGAAGGGTGCGTCCTGAGTCCTGTCTGGTACTTTGCAACCTGTGGACTGTAGTCCACGGAGCTCCTCTGTCCATGGGATTCTCCAGGCAAGAATACTGGAGTATGTTGCAATTTCCTACTCCAAGGGATCCTCCCAACCCAGAGATCGAACCCATTTCTCTTAGAGCGCCACCTGGGAAGCCCAGTTGCACTTATGTGGTTTCCTCTTTAAAATGTCCATAAAGTGATTCTTATGACCCTGAAAAGTTAATTCTTTGATTTAAAAAAAAAAGTACATTTCTTAACAATCTGGTCCATTTCTCAAAACCAAGTTCCTGGTGAAAATTAGAATGAATTAGAAATGAAGAGAGGTTGGGAGAAATGTTTACTGAATTTCATATTCTCCATAACACAAGCAGTATTTCCTTATTTGAATTCCTTTTTTTTTTTTTCTTTTCTGCCCACCTAACATTTTCTCTTCTCAGGTTTCCCTACAGTTCTGGCGAGTTCATAAAGTGCCCTTCCTAGTGCCTCATGCCTTGTGCTGTTAAAATAGTCACACACAACATGAAAGATAATGCCCAAAGTTTAGGACAAATAATTTCCTTCTGTGCAGTGAAATCTATGGAAGTACTGTATTGCCTCTTATTTGATTTGCTAGATATGGCAGGATTTTATGTTTGCCTGTGCGCTTTACCCCACCGATCAGGATTTCATGGACTCCGTGAGAGAAGAAGTCACTCACCAGGTATGTCATTACGTAATGTTCCAAGAAGAAGTAAAGCCTTAAGTTTCAGTTTTGCCTTTTGTTAAACTTGTCCTTGTTTTTCTTGTTTTAAATTCCATTGAAGTATAGCTGGTTTACAATGCTGTGTTTAATTTCTTCTCTTGTTTCTTTTTGTTCTCTTTATTAAATCCCATGGGGAAAAAAACCCAGCCAGGTGATTGACTCCTTGAGCGATTCCATCCAGTCTCATGGTTCTAATTCCACTTACTGGTGGATGACTGTCAGATTTATTCCTGGCCCTGACTTCTCTGCTGAATTTCTGGTTCTTATTATTCAGCTCCCTGCTTGGTACTCCTACCTGGAGGTGTAATAGGAATCTCAAATGTAACATGTCTAAACCAAACTTGTATTAACTTCCCCAGACTTGCTTTTCTTGCTGTGTTCCCCACCTCAGTAAATGGCAATACCAGTCTTTGAATTTCTCAGGCCAAAAATTTCGGTTCTTAACTTCTTGATTTCTGTTGCATTCCACATATAAATACCTTATATTTATAGATCTATAAATGAAAAGAAATGATTATATCCTAACTTTATTCACTGAAAAATCTTAAAAAGAGTGACAGCCTAGTCAGATTGAGCATCCTTGTATTGAAATAGTCTTTCCAGCTAAGAGAAGGGTTCTTAGAAAAATGGCTGGTTCCAGGTCTGGAACAGGAGATATACTGGATGATGCTGGAATATTTTGGCATACAAATAACAAGGAAGCTACCAAAGAAATGTTAAAAGAATGTTGATGAGACTGACCGACCAAAAGTGGGACAATTTGAAATTCAGTAAGGATAAGAATGTCAGTGGATTGAAATCCACCGAGTATGTTCATTATTGGTGTCTGTGAATGTATATTTGTGGGGAAAACCGAAAGAAATGCAAAACTATTATGACACTCAAGTTAGTGGTTACTTTTGGAAGGAAAGAAGGACTATGATCAGGAAGGGTTACATGAGGGCTCCTGGGTGTGGTGAAGATTTTTAGTCTGGATGGTGTTGCAAGTGTGATTGCCTTATAATAATAATTCACTGTGTCATAGTTTGTTTTTTCTTAAGTTTAGAAAGTGAGCACTGAATCAGCCCTTACTCAGAGCCCTCTAGATACAGTTAAAGATCCTCACCATGCACTATCTTGTCTCTGCCTGTCTCCCCAGCCTCGTTAGAAATCATATTCCCCGTACTTTCCCTGACCTGGAATGCCTTGCCTGTTACCCTCCCCTGTGATGATCTCAGTCATTCTTTTTCTGACTCATCTTACCTTGGGCATGACTCTCTGGGAAGAAACTTTTTCTATGTCTGCAAGTCTAGATTAGGTCCTTTTCCCTTTGTGACATACATCACACTTGAAATTACTTGTTCAATTTTTGTCACTCCATCAAGGTTGTAGTCTCGCTGAGGCTTAGGGCAAGTTCCCCCATAATCCGGCTGTATTATTCACCCAATGTATAGGTGGATGGATGAATGAATAACTTTTAAAATATTAATTGTAGTTATGTAGGTTGTAAACATTTCAGTTTTATTTTTAATTTTCCTTCACACAATTAAAATATATCTGTACGTTTTCAGTTCTTTTATGTATTATTAAAGAGAACTTTTGTGCAGGGTTTATTAAAATTTTCAAGTAAAGCTCACCATAAAATTCCAGGTCAGTTTGAAGGGTGTGTGCAGTATAGAGTCACTGAAATTTTTTGTCTCTTCGGTATTTGTATTTTCATCAGTACCATAAGCATGCCTGTCACAGCTGGTCATAGCCCTCTTTTACCTGTATATGAAAAGTGAAAGTGAAAATTGCTCAGTTGTGTCTGACTCTTTGTGACCCCATGGACTATTCAGTCCATGGAATTCTCCAGGTCAGAATACTGAGGTGGGTAGCCTTTCCCTTCTCCCGGCGATCTTATCAACCCAGGGATCGAACCTAGGTCTCTTGCATTTCAGGTGGATTCTTTACCAGCTGAGCCACCAGGAAAACCCAAGAATACTTCTCCAGCAATCTTTCTGACTCAGGAATCGAACTGGGGTCTCCTGCATTGTAGGCAGATTCTTTACTAATTGAGCTATCAGGGAAACTAACTTATAAATAGTATTTCCAGAGACAAATAAGGAAATACTGTTTATAAGATTAGTGTAGAAAAAACACAAACTTTAATTTTTTAAATGACATGTATCTCTTTAAAATATTCTTAATACATCTCTATTTCACATGTGGATTACTTAGCATACTGAGTGGAGACCACAGTGAGAACATCAGCTGAAACCCATCATGTAATCATCCATTCCAGTGCAAGAGAAGCTATGAATATCAATGAGGTTATATTGCTAAAACATGTTCCAAAAGAATTTCTCTTGACCATTGACTCACTGTTGTTCTCAAAGAGATTTAATTGCCGTCTTCTGCTGGGCTATCTTCCAGTGTGTCAGAAGAACTGAATCCTTTCACCTCTATGAAGGGCTGGCCTACAGTGAGCCCAGATCATGAAGGATTTTCAGATTCCTCAATTTCTTTTTCTGTATTTAGATACATTCAGTGGCTTAACCTTAGTTGATTTCTTAAGACATTGCTGTTCATCTGCTAAGTCACGTCCAATATTTTGCAACCCCATAGACTGCAGCATGCTAACTTCCCTGTCCTTCACCATCTCCCAGAGTTTGCTCACTCATGTACACTGAATCAATGATACCATCCAGCCATCTCATTCTCTGTCTTTCCCTTCTCCTCCTGCCCCCTGTCCCTCCCAGCATCAGGGTCTTTTCTGATGAGTCAGCTCTTCCCATCAAGTGGCCACAGTCTTAAGATATGACATAGTTATTTCAGAGGACAGACCCTTGATGTCTTGATCTTTTTTCCTTTAGAATGTTCATGTCTTTGTAAATTCCAGCATCTCTTGTGGTACTCATTGTTTTGTAAAGCCCTCTCTGCCTGTCCTGATGGTATTCTGATCTTGCTGGAGACTGTGTGGGGCTTCAGTCCCTCTCTCAGGAGTAGCGTTTGTTCTGTCTTATTTGTTTCTTCCTCAAAAACTCCAACTTGCTTTTGAGAAACTAACCTCTGTAATGTAATGTCTCTTGCCCTTTGTATTTCTTAGAACCTTTTTGTGGTGAGCCGGATAATCATGAGTCGATTTATTTTTGTCTTTTAGTAAAAGGGATTATATTTTCATCAGTTTTTATAAAAGAGAAGAGGAACCGTATTTTATCAATATTTATAAAATGTAGATAAAAAGAATGTCAGAGGTTTCTTAAAATGTCTTCCCACATGTAACATTACTGCTCATTTTCTGATGAGTTTTCTGACATGTAAAAATACACGTGCAGAAAGGCAGTGGCTATAATTTTCTGAATAATTACAACTCTGAGCCTTTTAATGTTGAGCATTTGAAAACTGTTTTATGTTGGCTTCAATTTTAGGTCCGGAGACTGAAATCTCATCCCTCCATCATCACATGGAGTGGGAATAATGAAAATGAAGCAGCACTGATGATGGGCTGGTATGCTACGAAGCCCGGCTACTTTCATACCTACATCAAAGACTATGTGACGCTGTACGTGAAAAACATCCGAACGATCGTCTTTGAAGTAAGTTCATGGGCTTCCTTGGTGGTCCAGTCGTTAAGAGCCCATGCTTCCAGTGCAGGAGCTGCATGCTGGATCCCTGGCCAGGCAGCTGAGATGCTATATGCCTCTCAGAGTGACCAAAAATTTTTTTTTTAAAAAGCAGTGGAGTCCCCAAACTCAGTGTGCCTCAGTGTAACACAGCTTAGTATATGCGTAGCACTCAGTGAATCCCTCTGTGTCATCCCAGTAGGAACTGGGATGTGGGGGAGAAAGAACCAGTACAATGCTGTGCTCATGCTTGCCGTGCCAGAAGTAATAAAATCTTCTAAGAAAAAAAAGTTCAGACACAGCTCAGAGATACTGTGATTTGGTTCCCTATACCACAATAAAGAGAATACTGCAGTAAACCTAGTCACATGAATTTTTGGTTTCCTAGTGCATGTGAAAGTTATGTTCATACAGTGGTCTATGAGGTGTGCCATAGCATTATGTCTTAAGAAACAACGTACAGAACTTAATAAAACAATACTTTCTTGGTAAAAAATGCTAATAATCACCTGGGCCTTCAGCAAGCTGTAATTTCTTTGCAGGTGGAGGGTCTTGCCTCAGTGTTAATGACTGCCAGCTAATCAGGATGGTGGTTGCTGAAGATTGTGTGATTGTGGTAATTTTTGAAAATGAGACAATCAAGTTTGCCACATCATTTGATTTCTGCCTTTTAGGAATTGTTTTTCCACAGCACATAAGGCTGTTTGATAGCATTTTACCCACAAGTAAAACTTTCAACATTGGAATCCTCTGAAACTCTGGCAGGGATATTTCAAGACACTGAATCTGAGACATGATATTGGTTTTCTAAGATATAATTTCTATAAGCCTAAGGTCCTTGACTACTTACATACACTCTAAGAAGAAATCTTCCTGTGAGCTTTAAAAGGAAAAAGAAAGACATAGAGTGATCACATGTAACCTCACACAATTAACAAAACATTCATGATAATAATCAGGAAAATCTGAATGAGAGATGTGATAATAGAACTTTTTGATGGATAGGATTTTTGAAAATAGAAGAAATGATGCATTTGGAAATCACTTTATGATAAAGTGATTTGGCAGATACATATATATCCTCTACCACCCTGTGTAATTTTAAATTGGATCATTGTTTAATTCACTTTAAATGTGATGTATTGATGCTTATACACTAGTATTAAGGGCATTATAATTCTTTGAAGTTTAATTTTCAAAGTAGCAAAAGAAATTTTTTTGACATATAAGAATACAATCACCCAGCCTTTATTTTTTTTGTATTTATTTATTTGTTAAAATTTTTAAATACTTTATTCTATGTTACAATACTGTATTGGTTTTGCCATACATTGACATGAATCAGCCATA
>SJYC01007911.1:0-10760 GCA_006408675.1 Madoqua kirkii
TCTCAGCGACGCGCACCGCCGGGTCTTCCGCCTAAGTAGCCTAAGGATGGTGTTTGGCCTGGGGTTTGGAACTCCCAACCAAAACTTCTAACAGGTTAGAAAACTGATGTCCCTCTATGTAAAGAGCTCTTACAAATTAACAAGAAAATGGGCAATGGATGTGAAGGAGCACTCACGGAGACAGTGGGCAATATGATCAATATTGAAATTTCGTCAAAGACATGCAAAATAGTTTTCAAACGCTGTTCACCCATTGAATGGCAAAAACAGTGTAACACTTTGGTTAGGCACTCCCACACTGCAGGTATACTAACGCAAAGCTTTCTAGAGTATTGTGGCAATTTGATATTTTTTTAAAAAAACCCTAAAATTGTGCATAGCTTTTGACTCATTCTTTCCAGTTCGAGGAATTTATCCAATGGCAGTTATCAGTGGTTGAAAAAATAATTGAATTGGAATAGAGAGGCAGATGTACAGAATGGACTTGTGGACTCAGCAAGTGAAGGGGAGGGTGGGATGAATTCAGAAAGCAGTGTTGACATATACACACCACCATGTGTGAAATAGTGGGAAGCTGCTGCATAACATAAATAGCTGCATGCATACTTTTCTTTTTTTGAAAAATACTTTGCAGCATATATGTAATGGAGTAAAGGCCCCTTGGGCCCCAAGTGAAAAAAGCCAAACTCTGACAGTGGGAATTTGTAGACAAGCCACCCCACGCCCGAGGAAGGGAGGCTGCGCGATTGCCGAGAGGAGCTACTCCACGTTCAAGATCAGGAGGGGCAGCTGTGAGGAGATACCCCTCATCCAAGGTAAGGAGCAGCGGCTGCACTTTGCTGGAGCAGCTGTGAAGAGATACCCCACGTCCAAGCTAAGAGAAACCCAAATAAGACGGTAGGCGTTGCAAGAGGGCAGACACACTGAAACCATAATCGCAGAAAGCTAGTCAGTCTGATCAAACGGACCACAGCCTTGTCTAACTCAATGAAACTAAGCCATGCCGTGTGGGACCACCCAAGACGGGCGGGTCATGGTGGAGAAGTCTGACAGAATGTGGTCCACTGGAGAAGGGAATAGCAAACCATTTCAGTATTCTTGCCTTGAGAACCCCATGAACAGTATGAAAAGGCAAAATAACAGGATACTGAAAGAGGAACTCCCTGGGTTGGTAGGTGCCCAGTATGCTACTGGAGATCAGTGGAGAAATAACTCCAGAAAGAATGAAGGGATGGAGCCAGAAGAAGGGGACGACAGAGGATGAGATGGCTGGATGGCATCACTGACTCGATGGACATGAGTTTGGGTAAACTCCGGGAGTTGGTGATGGACAGGGAGGCCTGGCATGCTGGATTCATGGGGTCGCAAAGAGTAGGACACGACTGAGCAACTGAACTGAACTGAAAGACTTACTGCAGGATGTCAAGCAAGGAAGTGGGAGGCAAGCCTTAAGTCCCTTCAACTTGGTCTTTGAGTTAGGGGATTTTTTTAAGGGGAAGAACAAAGAGGGATTAATCATCATCTTGTGACATTTTTAAATAGTAGTTTGGGGAGTTAGGATATGTCTCTGGTTTACAATTCTCTGGCCATGTGGTCCATGCCTCTGGGATCTGTTAGCTCACCTTCCTCTGGAGAAACAACTTGAGTTTGTACCTTAACAATGACATCTATAATAGCAAGTTTACTACATTAATGAGGTTATCAACAACAGCAATTTTAGTCATCTGACTCTGGTTGATTAATGTTCAGTTAGCATCAGACTGAGATCAGAGGAGGTTAAGAAAGGGAGTAAAGTTGTGGAGAGATTTATCATAAACTCAGTAAGGGAATTTGGTTTCAGGAAAGGGGAGACTCAGTTTCAATTACAAAGTATGTCCTGGGAGAATACTGATGGGGGAAACACAACATAATGTTAAATGAAAGTGATACAAAACCATGTATGTGATTAAATTTTATTAAAAAGTTTTCTCAAATGGCAAGAAAATAACCGTGGTTAGTATTTTTGTGCATTTATGTATGCTGGAATTGTGGACAATTTTTATTTCTTCTCTAAACTTTCCTGTATTTCCCAGATGCTCATGCTCCTCAAAGAAAATGTGAACTTTAAAATCGGAAAAAATTATTAGAAGAAAAAAGGAAAAGGTGGTGTAAAAGGAAAATCGAAACAGAGTCATTATTGCTAAGAGAGCTCTCTATAATGGAGCTGGAAGGGCACTGATAAAGTGTAGCTTAGGCAAGGCTTCCGTGAAGAAGAGAAGTCACTCAGTCGTGTCTGACTTTTTGTGACCCCCATGGACAAGGCTCCTCTGTCCATGGATTTTCTAGGCAAGAGTATGGGAGTGGGTTTTCATTTCCTTCTCCAGGGAACTTCCCAACCCAGCGATCAAACCCAGGTCTCCCACACCTTAGACAGAAGCTTTACCATCTGAGCCACCAGGGAAGTCACTGCAAGAAGGCTTCCGTAAGACCCCCTTATCTGTCTGTAGTGTCTGTATCTTCTGGACCCCAAGGGTTTCCCTGGTGGCTCGGGCAGTAAAGAATCCTCCTGCAATGCGGGAGACTTAGGCTCAATCCCTGGGTTGGGAAGATCCCCTGGGGAAGGAAATGGCAACCCACTCCAGTATTCTTGCTTGGAGAATCCCCATGGACAGAGGAGCCTGGCAAGCTACAGCCCCATGGGGTCACAGAGAATCAGACACCACTGAGTGACTAAGCACAGCACGGCACTGAAGTCTGACCTTCTGACCACTCACTGTCCTAATGAAGGCATTCAAAACATCTGCCAGAAACTCAGTGCTCATTACCCTTACCCAAATATAACTCATGACAGCCTATCTATAGAAGACCCTTACCCTAAAACAAGGCGTGACCATCATCCCTAAGGACAACTGTTTCCTTTCTTGTCAGAGCACAGCCGCATGGCATTTGTCTTCATAAGTCCCCAGTTCTCTTCCCTGGAACACTCTCTCCATCAAATTCAAATCTGTGTCTTCTGAACTGTAACTTCTTTAAGATTTGATTGATTTATTTTGGAGGGCTGCTCTGGGTCTTTATTGCTGCACATGGGCTTTCTCTAGCTGCGGCGAGTGGGAGCTACTCTTGTGGTGCATGGGCTTCGCATTGTGGTGGCTTCTCTTGTGGGAGGGCATGGGCTCTACACTGTGTGTGGACTTCAGGAGTTGCAGAACGTGGGCTCAGGAGTTGTGGCACATGGGCTTCCTTGCTCTGAAGCGTGTGGGATCTTCCTGGTCCAGGGGTCAAACAGGTGTCCCTTGTATTGCAAGGCAGATTCTTAACCACTGGACCATGACTGAAGCCCCAAATTGCAATTCTTATGATGCCAAATATACTCTTTTTTGTTGTTGTTGTTGGTTGACAATGGAAAACAGAAGAAAATTGCTTTTGACTTCTCTGGTCTTTTTCATCAGTTGATTGGTTCACCAAGCATCCACCAAGCCTGGTCTCTGAGGAGCACTCAGGCTGTGGTTCTGAAGCATAAGGTAGAAGGGCCAGGGAACCCAACCATGGCTTAGGTTGGTCGAGGGGTGGGGGGCACACCTTTGCATAGTACACTGCTGATGTCCCTTCCCTGCCACTGGCCTGCCTCTCATAAACAGACATCCTGAACGGGATGTCACCTTCCTTCTCCCTCAAGACACACAGTGGATAGAGCCACCTTCCTTTGCTTCTCTCCTGGCCACAAAACTGCACACCTAACATCACTGCAGATGGTAACTGCAGCTATGAAATTAAGACGCTTACTCCTTGGAAGAAAAGTTATGACCAACCTAGATAGCATATTCAAAAGCAGAGACATTACTTTGCCAACTAAGATCTGTCTAGCCAAGGCTATGGTTTTCTCAGTAGTCATGTATGGATGTGAGAGTTGGACTGTGAAGAAGGCTGAGCGCCAAAGAATTTATACTTTTGAACTATGGTGTTGGAGAAGACTCTTGAGAGTCCTTTGGACTGCAAGGAGTTCCAACCAGTCCATTCTGAAGAAGATCAACCCTGGGATTTCTTTGGAAGGACTGATGTTGAAGCTGAGTTGACTCACTGGAAAAGACTCTGATGCTGGGAGAGATTGGGGGCAGGAGGAGAAGGGAACGACAGAGGATGAGATGGCTGGATGGCATCACTGACTCGATGGACGTGAGTCTGAGTGAACTCCGGGAGTTGGTGATGGACAGGGAGGCCTGGCGTGCTGCGATTCATGGGGTCAAAAAGAGTCAGACACGACTGAGCGACTGAACTGTACTGAATCCTACTCCTCAGGGCCTTGCTGGTATTTCTATTTTCAGATCTAGATCTTTTACACAGCATTTAAGTGGGTTACACTGGACTTGTTTTCTCATGTCTTGCTTCCTTAACAGTTATGTTATAAACATTATTTCTATTGTATGATGGGGATGCCTCTGCAATCTGTACTCTATTTAGATCTGATACAAACATGTCTAACTAGATTCAAGAATGCATTTGGTTGGAAGCACAAATTGTCTCCACCTAAAAGAAACATGACACCTAACTCATATCTGAAAATGGCTGTATCAACAGTTTAAAGCAACAATTATACCCCATTCGCTGATCAAAGGAAGGTACTCTCTGGCCACTTAAATAAATCCAAAGTGATGTACCTGCAGTCTGATGTACCTGATATGAGCTGTCTGTTTTCTGCTCTAGTTGGAGTGAGTGGTCTGAAGTCTGAGGAATTATCTGCCCACAACAGAAGTGCCACAAGGGAACTGGTGATGGCTTCTCCAACATGACAGAGAGGAGGAATCAAAACCTCTCTCTGCAGGGCTTCCCTGGTGGCTCAGTGGTTTAAAAAAAAAACAAAAAACAAAAAAAACCCACCTGCCAATGCAGGAGACATGGGCTGAATCCCTGAACCGGGAAGATCCACATCTTAGTTGCCATGGAGCAACTAAGGCCATGCACCACAACTAATGAGCCTGTGCTCTAGAGCCCGGGAGAGGCACCTGCTGAAGCCCACACGTGCCCTAGAGCCTGTGCTCTACAACCGGAGAAGCCAGCACGACGAGAAGCCGTGCACCGCAACCACAGAGAAGCCCCTGCTTGGGGCAATCAGAGTCCTTGCAGCAGCGAATCCAGCACGGCCATAAGTAAATAAAATGAGCAAGAAACCTCTCTCTGCAGGTCCACACTCGGCCTCAGCCCTACAAACCCAGTGTTCCTGAAATATCTATAACCAACTCCCTTGCTTTCTTCTACACAGCCAGCCACTTTCCCCAGGTACCTCTCCCCACCTTGGGAAGCAGGGAGAGGGCAAGGAAGCAGTCAATAACATACAGTCTAAATGGAGAGAGGGTAGATGAGTGGTGGACAGCTGGGTGGAGGACAATGTCCAGAAGAGACAAAGGGGCAAGAGGTGGGAGTAGATGAGGGTGGGAAAGTGGGGTAGGCCTCAACAGCTCAAGTCACAGGGCAGAAGCCTCAAGCAGCGGGAACAGTCCCAGCTGTACGCTGTCAGCATCCAGGGACAGCAGAAGTGCAGAGGCTGCACGGGTAATACTCAGCTGCTCTCCCTCCGAGAACCCATCAGGGTCTTCCACAAGATCACCTGCCCTGTGGGCTACAGAGGAGCCATGTTCTGAGCTGCCTCTGTGGACGCAGGCCACTGACCCTGAAGGGCTAACCAGCCCATAAACGAGAGGTTCTAAATCCTGGCTCCAGACCCATCACAGGTGCCAAAAAGCAAACAGAAACAAGAGCTAATAAACTCTGAGTCAAAATGAGGTAAAAACACAATTTAAACATTAAAGTTTAATTTATGTAAATAAAAGGAAATGCACTACTTAAATAATAATTCATCTGGGTCCTCTTGGATAATACAGAATTCTTCCATGGGTGCCTGATCATTTTGAGGCCAGCAACTCTTCTCACATGTGTAAATTAGAACGGTTCCGAATTCCACAGAAAGATCTGAAAAATACAACATAATCAGGATTCCAATAAAGAGAAAGTTTAGGAGATATACTCAATATTCAGTTTGCTTAGTGAATATAGCCCAGACACTGGAACAAGACTGCTTGGGTTCAAACCCAGCTCTACCACCTAGTGATTTCACCTCTGTGATATTATTATGTATTTATCATGATGATAAGATTACTGTGTGGAGTAAATTAGCTAGTACATATAAGATACTTGGAACAGAGCCTGGCACATCTTGAGTGTTATCTGTAAAGCAAAAGGGTTAAGCAGAAGAAGCTAATAGGAAGGAGAAGGATTGCTCAATATCAGGATAACTGATGCTGCCATAGGTAGTACCTTACAAGCTAAAAAATAATTACTTAAGCAAAAACAGTGTTCATTAGCGCTCGGTCACAATACAGTCACAGTATTCCTATAGAAAGTGACTGCCGATTAAAAAAAAAAAAACAGATAAGCAAAATATACTTTTAAAATATGGTACTTCCCAGGTGGTCCAGTGGTTAAAATTCTGTGCTTCCACCGCAGGGGGCACGGGTTCAATCCCTGGTCGAGGAACTAAGATCCTGCATCCTGCATGGTGTGGCCAAATACAGACTATTTGACATTGAAGATCATTTTAAAATGTCATACTAACAGAACACTAAGTCCAAGAAAGGATACAAGCAAAAAGCAGAAAATAGATAATGATTTATAGAAATGTATCAGTGGATGGAGCCAGTAAGAATGGCATCAAGAGAACGTGAGTAATAAGAAAGCTTGTTGATATCAGAATAGGAAAATAGGAGTCAACAGGATGAGTTGAGCAACTGGTTTGGAGCAGCAAAGGAAAAATACTGTTAAAAAATGTAGGCAGGGCCTCCTTGGTGGCTCAGTGGTAAAGAATTTGCCTGCCAATGCAGGGGGGACACAGGTTCAATCCCCGGGTCAGGAAGATCCCACATGCTGCAGAGCAGCTAAGCCGCTGAGGCAGTTATTGGGCCTGTGCTCTACAGCGTGGGAGCCACAGCTGCTGAAGCCCACGTGCTGCAGCTACTGGCGCCCGAGCGCCCTGGAGCCCGTGCAGCGCAACTGGAGAAGCCGCTGCCAGAGGACCCAGCACACTGCAACTAGAGCGGAGCCCCCACTTGGCACAACTAGAGAAAAGCCCACGCAGCGCCACAGACCCAGCAAAGCCAAAATAAACAGGCAAAATTTAAAAAAATGTAGGCAGCTGGGCCTTCCCTGGGGGTCCAGTGCTAAGACTCCGTGCTCCCAATGCAGAGGGCCTGGGTTCGAATCCTGGAGGTTGGGGAACTAGATCCCACATGTTACAACTAAAGAGATAGCATGCTGCATACCACAACAAAAATAGATTCTTCGTGCTGCAACTAAGACCTGGAGCAGCCAAATAAATAAATATGCAAATAAATAAATATACAGATTAAATGTAGGTGGTGATAATGGAAAGAAAGTCAAAGACTGTCCCAAAAAAGAGTAAAATAGAGCTGATTTTGAAGAAATAACCTGGTGAATTTTAGAAAACTCCCAACTAAAATGTGTAACAGGCAGTTTGTAGAGGGCATGAGAAGGCTGCAGCCTCAGTAATAGTAACCACCAGGAGAGGAAAGAAGGAGGTGCAAAGAATCAGAACAAGTATGAAATAGCTGAGTATTATACAGAGACATTACTTTGCCGACTAAGGTCCATCTAGTCAAGGCTATGGTTTTTCCTGTGGTCATGTATGGATGTGAGAGTTGGACTGTGAAGAAAGAAGGCTGAGCACCAAAGAATTGATGCTTTTGAACTGTGGTGTTGGAGAAGACTCTTGAGAGTCCCTTGGACTGTAAGGAGATCCAACCAGTCCATTCTGAAGGAGATCAACCCTGGGATTTCTTTGGAAGGAATGATGCTAAAGCTGAAACTCCAGTACTTTGGCCAACTCATGCGAAGAGTTGACTCACTGGAAAAGACTTCGATGCTGGGAGGTACTAGGGGCAGGAGAAGGGGACGACCGAGGATGAGATGGCTGGATGGCATCACGGACTCAATGGACGTGAATGTGAGTGAACTCCAGGAGTTGGTGATGGACAGGGAGGCCTGGCATGCTGCGATTCACGGGGTCGCAAAGAGTCGGGCATGGCACGACTAAGCGACTGAACTGAACTGATCCATGAACCCAGAGACCTCCCACAGTGGGGACTGAAGGGTGGGGAGGAGAAAGAGGCATATGGAGATCAAAACAGTCCCATTACACATGTAATGAAAAACATCAGCAACCACAAGAAACAGAAAAGACAGGTGAAATCTAATTACAGGTAGAAAGGAAAGGCTTCCAAGAAGTTCAATGAATGCAGAGGGAAAGAGAAAAGATGTTATCGTGGAGTTGAGAAGAGAAAGGTGACCCAACCAACTGGTGTTGCTTCTACAGAAAAGCTACAAACTCTACAAAAAAGATATTCAGGGGAATTCTCTGGTAGGCTGGTGGTTAGAACTCCTCACTTTCACTGCTGAGGGTGTGGGTTCAACCCCTGTTTGGGGAACTGAGATCCTGCAAGCCGCACGGCATGGCCAACTTAAGAGAAAGAAAACAGAAGAAAAACTAAATATGCAAGTCGAAGACCGATCCGATCCCATGATAAACAAAACTGCATAGGACTTCCCTGTGGTTCAGTGGCCTCAACAAGAGGCCAGGGTTCGATCCCTGGTCAGGGAACTATATTCCACATGCCTCAACTAAAA
Organism: Madoqua kirkii; assembly: GCA_006408675.1. NCBI lineage: Eukaryota > Metazoa > Chordata > Mammalia > Artiodactyla > Bovidae > Madoqua > Madoqua kirkii. The sequence goes on from SJYC01007911.1 coordinate 8,671, forward strand.
GTTCTCATGATGCAGCTAATGGTCCTGCATGCCACAGCAAAAATCAAAGCTCTCTCATGCCATACTTAAGACCGAGTGCAGCTAAAATAAGTAAATAAGAATTACAGAACAATGGGACTGCAGGACCTGTTAGTTCACTGACTGGACTTCATGGATAAAGAAAGTCCTATGGGGTAAGTGTTAGTTACAAAGGGTGGAGGGGCTTCAGTCTACCCTCAGACTTCTACAAAGCAACATTCAGTGCTAAAAGATGTCTATATGATCGTGAAAGGTCTCAGGGATTTTCAGAGAAACTTACTTCTCAGTGAGGCCCAGCCATGGGAGATGACAGGAGGTACCAGATAAAAGGGCTGGTGGGGCCCTCACTATTAGAAGGTGACAGCATGGGGTTTACCAAGTTTTGAAGAAAGAAAGTGGGGCTTAATAACTTTACAAATACGTTGTCCTTCAACCAGAAAGGCACACTAGTTAGGGCTCAGACCTATGAGCCCTCTTTGAGGCAATTACATGATGGAATCCAACTAGGAGAGAACAGAATAAAGAATTCACAGGCTAAACAGCTATGAGAATTATGTTTACAGAATGCAGACTGATAAACCTTGATAAAGCAAGACTGATACTAAAATATGTGGACATGGAGTGGGGTAAACATTTCCTTATCTATTAAAGGGTCAAATATAAACTATTTAAAATTGAAATATGGAATGAATATAATTTTCTTAATTTCAGAGGATCTTTTAGAAACTAGGGCCTCTTTTAATAAAGAACCCATTACCTAAAAAGTCTAGCAGCTGCTTCATTTACACTTAATTTTTCTTATGTTAAATTTTCATGAATTTATTCTAGTACTTTAAATTAGTATTACTAAATCTTTTCCTTTTTAGAAAAAAAATTTCTAGTCATACATCTATTTTAACTTTCTGTCTGCATTTATGTCAAGAATGATGACTGGAATGATCCTACACATGTGCTAATAATGGTGATTTCCAAGGTCTACCAGATATTTACAGAAAATCTTCAATAGAAAACTCAGAGATCAAAATAAGCAGAGGAAAAAAGGTAACCTGCAGGAAATAGACAGTGCAGGAAACAAGTAAAAATTTAAAAAACAGAACACATCCCAAAGATATGAAGAACATACTGAACTCATAAAAACAAGCCAAAAAAGGGGATTATAAAAAGGGGAACTTATAAAAAGGTTTATGCACTATGAATCAATGAGATTTCTCCCAAGACTGAAAAGATGTTTAAACATACCAAAATCAGTGTAATATGCCACATTAATAGAATCAATAGAATTACATATCTCAACTGATGCAGAAAAAAGCATTTGATAAAATTCAATACCCTGTAGTGATAAAAATCACTCAGTAAATGAGGAATAGAAGGTAAATTCCTCAATCTGAAAAAGGACATATACATGAAATACTCACAGTTAACATAATTCTCAATGGTGAAAAACTAAAAGCTATTCCCCTAAGACCAGGAACAAGACAAGGATGCCCACTTTTGCAACTTACATTCAATGAAGAAGTTCATACCAAGCGATGAGACAAGAAAAAGAAATACAACACATCCAAATCAGAAAGGAGGAAGTAAAATTATCTCTATTGATCTGATCTTTTCTCCAAGAATGCTTGTTTTTGTCTCTGTACTTACATTTCCACACTAACAAAACAATATCAAAATATCTCCAACTCAAATATTCTTATTCAGTTTAGTTCAGTCGCTCAGTCGTGTCCGACTCTTTGCGACCCCATGAATCGCAGCATGCCAGGCCTCCCTGTTCATCACCATCTCTCAAGTTCACTCAGGCTCACGTCCATTGAGTCCGTGATGCCATCCAGCCATCTCATCCTTGGTCGTCCCCTTCTCCTCCTGCCCCCAATCCCTCCCAGCATCCGAGTCTTTTCCAATGAGTCAACTCTTTGCATGAGGTGGCCAAAGTACTGGCATTTCAGCTTCAGCATCATTCCTTCCAAAGAAATGCCAGGGTTGATCTCCTTCAGAATGGACTGGTTGGATCTCCTTGCAGTCCAAGGGACTCTCAAGAGTCTTCTCCAACACCACAGTTCAAAAGCATCAATTCT
>SJYC01007912.1:0-10454 GCA_006408675.1 Madoqua kirkii
CCTCTCTTCTTTTCACAGCTATTTGTAAGGCCTCCCCAGACAGCCATTTTGCTTTTTGGCATTTCTTTTCCATGGGGATGGTCTTGATCCCTGTCTCCTGCACAATGTCACGAACTTCATTCCATAGTTCATCGGGCACTCTATCTATCAGATCTAGGCCCTTAAATCTATTTCTCACTTACACTGTATAATCATAAGGGATTTGATTTAGGTCATACCTGAATGGTCTAGCAGTTTTCCCTACTTTCTTCAATTTAAGTCTGAATTTGGCAATAAGGAGTTCATGATCTGAGCCACAGTCAGCTCCTGGTCTTGTTTTTGTTGACTGTATAGAGCTTCTCCATCTTTGGCTGCATAGAGTATAATCAATCTGATTTCGGTGTTGACCATCTGGTGATGTCCATGTGTAGAGTCTTCTCTTGTGTTGTTGGAAGAGGGTGTTTGCTATGACCAGTGCATTTTCTTGGCAAAACTCTATTAGTCTTTGCCCTGCTTCATTCCGCATTCCAAGGCCAAATTTGCCTGTTACTCCAGGTGTTTCTTGACTTCCTACTTTGAGGTCCTCTTTAATTAAACTGATAATTTAACCATAATTGCGTAAAACTGCCTATGGATTCTTCTCATTGTTCAAAGAGCATGAAGGCAGTGAAAACGGATTTCACAAGTGGAAGCTTCTGTTTTATCTCAGAAAGGATGCAATAAAGAGATATGCTAGATCAAAATATTTTACAGAGGTTAAAGCGTCTGCCTGCAATGTGGGGGACTTGGGTTCGATCCCTGGGTCTGACCCCTGGGTCGGGAAGATCCCCTGGAGAAGGAAATGGCAACCTACTCCAGTATTTTTGCCTGGAAAATCCCATGGACGGAGGAGCTTGGTGAGCTACAGTCCATGGGTCACAAAGAGTTGGACACGACTGAGCGACTTCACTTCACTTAACATGATAGCAACAATGCAGATGTTTCAGGGACCAAGAAAATGGTACAGTTCATAGTCTGTTCTACTTTTTAGCCATGGAAACTTATGTAGATAAGGTTTAGTAACAGATCTTTCAACATGCTTATGGTAAATAGACTGTTAATCTTTATTAGTCAGCTTCAAGCATAAGTCCTGGTGAAACTGACAGCAGCAATAAAATTAGAAAATGATGATGAGTCTGGGGCAACCATCTGAGCACTTAAAGAGCTCTTCCTCCAATATGCAGAGAGCAGCTCGTTCATTCCACTATTTGCTGAACTTTTTCCAGGCAGTGCCAGGCATCGTAGAGCTCACAGTAACTGAAGGAGGTCGCCATTATCCCTGCCATACAGCCTATCGGAGAAGGCCATGGCAACCCACTCCAGTATTCTTGCCTGGCAAATCCCATGGATGGAGGAGCCTGGTAGGCTGCAGTCCATGGGGTCGCTAGGAGTCAGACACGACTGAAGTGACTTAGCAGCAGCAGCAGCAGTATATAGCAACTTCACTTTCACTTTTCACTTTCATGCATTGGAGAAGGAAATGGCAACCCACTCCAGTGTTCTTGCCTGGAGAATCCCAGGGACAGGGGAGCCTAGTTGGCTGCCTTCTCTGGGGTCGCACAGAATCAGACACGACTGAAGTGACTTAGCAGCAGCAGCATACAGCCTATAACCTACCATAAAGACTGAAGACTCTAGGACTGGGCTGCCTCAGGCCAAACTACAGGCACAGCCCCTCCCATCCGCAGAAAATTGAATTAAAGATTAACTGAGCAAGGTACAGCCCTCCAGAGCAAGGCCCAGCTTTCCCTGCAGCCAGTCCCTCCTATCAGGAAGCTTGCACAAACTCTTACCCTCATCCCTCAGAGGACAGGCAGAATGAAAACCACAATCACAGAAAACTAACCGAAATGATCACATGGATCATAGCCTTGTATAACTCAATGAAACTATGAGCCATGCTATGTAGGGCCACCCAAGATGAATGAGTCATGGTGTGTTCTAACAAAAATGTGGTCCACTGGAGAAGGGAATGGCAAATCACTTCAGCATTCTTGCCTTGAGAACCCCACAAACATTATGAAAAGGCAAAAAGATATGACATCGAGAGATTATACACCCACCCCACCCCTAGGCCAGTAGGTGTCCAATATGCTACTGGAGCGGAGTGGAGAAATAGCTCCAGAAGGAATGAAGAAGCGTAGCCAGAGCGGAAATGATGCCCAGTTATGGATGTGTCTGGTGGTAAAAGTAAAGTCTGGTGCTGTGAAGAACAGTGTTGCATAGGAACCTGGAACATTAGGTCCATGAATCAAGGTAAATTGGAAGTGGTCAAACAGGAGATGGCAAGAGTCAACATTGACATTTTAGGAATAAATGAACTAAAATGGACCAGAGTGGGCGAATTTAATTCAGATGACCATTATATCTGCTACTGTGGGCAAGAATCCCTTAGACGAAATGGGGTAGCCCTCAAAGTCAACAAAAGTGTCTGAAATGCACTACACTATTTGGGTGCAATCTCAAAAATGACAGAATAATCTCTGTTCGTTTCCAAGGCAAACTGTTCAACATGACAGTAATCCAAGTCTGTGCCCTAATCACTATGCTGAAGAGTATAAAGTTGAATGCTTCTATGAAGACCTACAAGACCTTCTAGAACTAACACCAAAAAAGATGTCCTTTTCATCATAGGGGACTGGAATGCAAAAGTAGGAAGTCAAGAGATACCTGGAGTGATAGCCAAGTTTGACCTCAGACTACAAAATGAAGCAGGGAAAAGACTAACAGAGTTTTCCCAAGAGAATGCTCTGGTCATAGCAAACACCCTTTTCCAACAACACAAGAGATGACTGTACACGTGGACATCACCAGATGGTAAATACTGAAATTAGGTTGATTATATTCTTTGTAGCTGAAGATGGAGAAGCTCTGTATCATCAGCAAAAACAAGATAGGGAGCTAACTGTGGCTCAGATCATGAGCTCCTTATTGTAAAATTCAGACTTAAATTGAAGTAAGTAAGGAAAACTACTAGACATTCAAGTATGACCTAAATCAAATCCCTATGGTTAAACAGTGAAAGTGACAAATAGATTCAAGGGATTAGATCTGATAGAGTGCCTGAAGAACTATGGACAGAGATTTGTAACATTGTACAGGAGGCAGTGATCAAAACCATCCCCAAGAAAAAGAAATGCAAGAAATGCAAAAAGGTCTGAGGAGGCCTTACAAATAGTTGAGAAGAGAAGTGAAAGACAAAGGAGAAATAGAAAGATATATCCATCTGAATTCAGAGTTCCAAAGAATAGCAAGGAGAGATGGACTTCCTAAGTGATCACTGCAAAGAAATAGAGGAAAACAACAGAATGGGAAAGAGTAGAGATCTCTTCAAGAAAATTAGAGATATCAAGGGAACATTTCATGCAAAGATAGGCACAATAAAGGAAAGAAATGATATGGACCTAATAGAAGCAGAAGATATTAAGAAGAGGTGGCAAGAATACACAGAAGAACTATACAAAAAAGATCTTCGTGGCACAGATAACCATGATGGTGTGATCATCATCTAGCGTCAGACATCCTGGAGTCTGAAATCAAATAGGCCTTAGGAAGCATTACTATAAAGAAAGCTAATAGGGGTGATGGAATTCTGCCTGAGCTATTTAAAATCCTAAAAGATGATGCTATGAAGGGGCTGCACTCAATGTGTCAGCAAATTTGAAAAACTCAGCTGTGGCCCCCGGACTGGAAAATGTCAGTTTTCATTCCAATCCCAAAGAAGGGCAATGTCAAAGAACGTTCAAACTACCATACAATTACACTCATTTTATATATTAGCAAGGTTATGCTTAAAATCCTTCAAGGTAGGCTCCAGCAGTACATGAACTGAGAACTTCTAGGTGTAGAAACTGAGTTTAAAAATGTCAGAGGAATCAGAGATCAAATTACCAACATCTATGGAATCGTAGAAAAAGCAAGTGAATTCTGGAAAAAATATCTACTTTTGCTTCACTGACTATGCTAAAACCTTTGACTCTGAGGATCACAACAAATTGTGGACAACTCTACAAGAGATAGGAGTACCAGGCCACCTCACCTGCCTTCTGGGAAACCTGTATGCAGGTCAAGAAGCAACAGTTGGAATCGGGCACAGAGCAACTGACTGCTTCAAAAGGAATACATCAAGGCTGTACATTGTCACCCTGCTTATTTAACTTATATGCAGAGTACATCATGTGAAATGCTGGGCTGTGAAGCACAGCTGGAATCAAAATTGCCAGGAGAAATATCTATAACTTCAGATATGCAAATGATACCACCCTAATGGCAGAAAGTGAATAGAAACTAAAGAGCCTCTTGGAGGTGAAAGAAGAGAGTGAAAAAGTTGACTTAAGAATTCAACATTCAAAAAATGAAGATCATGGCATCCAGTCCCATAACTTCATGCCAAATAGATGGGGAGAAAATGAAAACAACGATAAACTTTATTTTCTTGGGCTCACAAATCACTGCAGATAGTGACTGCTACAATGAAATTAAAAGATGCTTGCTCCTTGGAAGAAAAACTATGACAAAACTAGACAGCATATTAAAAAGCAAAGATATCACTCTGCTGACAAAAGTCCTTATTGTCAAAACTATGGCTTCTCCAGTAGTCATGTATGCATATGAGAGCTGGACCATAAAGAAGGCCGAGTGCTGAAGAACTGATCCTTTTGAACTATGGTGCTGGAGAAGACTCTAGAGAGCCTCTTGGACAGCCAGGAGATCAAACCAGTCAATCCTAAAGGAAATCAACCCTGAACATTCATTGGAAGGACTGATGCTGAAGCTGAAGCTCCAGTACTTTGGCCACCTGATTCAAAGAGCTGACTCTGGAAAAGACCCTCATGCTGGGAAAGATTGAAGGCAGGAGAAGCGGGCGACACAGGATGAGATGGTTGGATGACATCACCAACTCAATGGACATGAGTTTGAGCAAACTCTGGGAGATGGTAAAGGACAGGGAGGCCTGGCATGCTGCGGTCTATGGAGTCACAGAGTATTGGACACAATTGAGTGATTGAACAACAACATAATTAAGACCTACCACATTAAGGAATCAGAAAAAGATAGAGAAATTAATTGAACCCCAAATCACTTGCTGCACGAAAGAACTGAGCTCACAGGAAAGACAAATTACTGTGAGCTTGATTACTCAAAGAAATATTCACAGAGGAAGCGGACCTTAAAGGAGGGACATCCTCCAGTTGTTGCTGAAATGGCAACATTCCACGTCTCAAAAAAATTGGCTGTCCATCATACCTAATGACCTTAGAGGATCCTCAGAGGAAGAACAAGGCCCTGTGTATATGAGGCAAGCATGTTCAAGCCATTCTGTAATATTTGGGTCAGAATGTGTGTTGTTTTAAATCCTTGTATCACTTGCTTGCAGAGCAAGCAATGAGAAAACAGGATGATGTTTTAGGCCAGATATTCAGCAGTCTGCAGAAACTTCTGCTTGAGATGCCACATCTGGGATATTTATAATAACAGAGAAACTGTCTCCAATTTATTCCTGTAGCTTTTTGAGTTTGGACTTCCAAAAGTCCTTGGAATGAACGTATTGACAAAGATGAGAAATCTCTGGCGGTTTTAGCCCAAAGACAAGCATCATAACACTACCTTCTTTCTCTAGCCCTGTCCTTGCCTACAGCAGACTGTGTTCAAACTTCTCTACAGTGAGAACCTGTTGTTTAAGAAACCTTGGGGTTAGGGGTGTACAACTTCCAATGATAGCTCACACTCAAGCCAACCTTCAGTAGCAGAAATTTCTCTTTGCATTCTAATCTAAATGACTCCATCAATAATTTATATTTTCCATTCTATGTATATAATAAATATGGAAAATGTTATATTTGCTACCCCATGAGCGATTTTAAATGACCAACATAGATGATAATGTATTTCAAGTCTATTAGGTAACTTACAAAATAGTAAAAACTGCATTTTATTTCTTTTCTTTGAAGGATCTTTTTAGATGTCCTGTCCCATCTAAATTTCTATCTAAATTATATGAACCTTGAAGATTGCTCTCCAGTTTAAGGCACATATATACTTTTTCCCTGATATGGGTAAAAAACTTCTTAATTTTGTACATAAGCTGAAAAGTAATGGTAAAAAGTTGGTCTCACTCAGATTGAAAGCAGGAGAGACAGGCTATGTCTAAAATCAATCTGTCTGCTGGAAATTCATTGACCCCCCTCCTTGTCTTCAGGTACCGTGGTTTCTGCCTTGGAAACCCAGGCCGAGATTCCTTTCCCTCCAACCCTGTTCAGAATGGTTCGCTTGGTTCGGATTGGCCGAATCCTGAGACTTGTTCGAGCAGCACGAAGAATCAGAACTCTGCTTTTCGCTCTGATGATGTCCCTGCCCTCTCTATTTAATATTGGTCTTCTCCTCTTTCTGGTTATGTTTATTTATGCCATTTTTGGTATGAATTCTTTTCGCAAAGTGAAGGAAGATTCTGGAATTGATGACATCTTCAACTTCCAAACTTTTATAAGCAGCATGCTCTGCCTCTTCCAGATAACCACGACAGCAGGCTGGGATGCCCTCCTCAGCCCCATGTTAAAATCAAATAATTCCTGTGACCCCAAGACAGACAGCTGTCACCTCTCTACCATAGCCATAATCTACTTCGTCACTTACATCATCATCTCCTCTCTCATTGTGGTCAACATGTATATTGCTGTGATTTTAGAAAACTTCAATGTAGCCACTGAAGAAAGTGAGGACCCTTTGGGTGAAGATGACTTTGAAATGTTCTACGAAGTCTGGGAAAAGTTTGACCCAGAAGCAACACAGTTTATCAAATATTCTGCCCTTTCTGACTTTGCTGATGCCCTTCCTGAGCCTCTGCGTGTGGCAAAGCCAAATAAATACCAATTTTTAGTTATGGACTTGCCAATGGTGAGTGGAGATCGTCTCCATTGCTTGGATATTCTCTTTGCTTTCACCACAGGGTGCTTGGTGAGTCCAGTGGCCTGGATAGCATGAAAGCAGCAATAGAGGAGAAGTTCATGGAGGCCAACCCTTTCAAGAAGTTGTATGAGCCCATAGTCACCACCACCAAAAGGAAGGAAGAGGAAAGATGTGCTGCTGTTATTCAAAAGGCCTTTCGAAAGTACATGATGAAGACCAGGTGTACCTTGAAAGACGGGCCTCATTCAACCCTCCAGACACTCTCCAATGGAGACTTACCTAGCTCTGGGGTGGCCGAGGGCAAGGTCCATTATGACTGAGCCCCACACCTCCACCCATACCTCACAGCCTCCAAGCCTTGCCTCCAGCCTCTTGAGCTCCAAGCCATCCACAGCTCTGTGTACAAACGTACTCAAAACTAGAACTCTTCGAACTAGCCATTCCTTTTTTTTTTTTTTTTTGGGCTGAAAGAAAATATTTTAAAGTTCACATCAAAGGATTCTTATCGAGATAAGGGTGCCTGACTATTACTACCAGTACAGTTTTAACAAAGAAAAAGACACTAGAAAGGTCTATAGCAGACATACTAATGTGAGGATTGAAGCACAGTTCAAATTATGTCAAAAGAATAAGAAACAAAAAAACACATTAAAGTTTTAAATTATGTTTCCCATGTGTTCCTAAGTACTGTGTCCAATACCTTTGTTGGATGTTTTCCCCAGTAAAAGTATGTGGCCTATCACATAGAGCTCTTTTGCATGCTAAGTGAGAATTCAAAACCTGCCAATAAATACTTATTGCAGATTTCTTTTTAGCCAATGTTGAATATTTTGAGTTTATTTCAGACCTAAAAGCATGATCATGATTTGTGTCAGTTACTACCCTATCTTTCACTAGCTGTAATATCTGTTATATATATGTGGGGAAAAAATAAATAAATGAAGCTTTCAATTTGCATTTCATTCGGATAATACACTAAAAATCCTTTTGTTTGGTGCTTGTGTGAGCAGTGGTTTAAATGTGGTACCTAAGATGGAATTAAAGGTGATAGCCAGTGGTGTGCTGATAAGTGCATGATAACTGCTCTTCAGGAAAAAAGAAACAAGCCATGATTTGTAGAGTTTACTGATTTCTGTGGTGAATACTGCCTTCATGACCAATTTCAAGTTACCAACATGATGTTTCTGAATGTAGAGTTGGGAAAGATGTCCACAGTCAGTTCTCGTGAGCTGCCTGGAGCTGGCTGAGCACACCATTGACTGGAACCAGTAAGACAGTCTCACTTCCGGTGAAATATCTGCAGTGGGCACCTTGGATGGAGAGTGCACCCCACTTAGCACAACACCTGGACCCCAGGGCAGAGGAGCCATAAGACATAATGGTTACCCAGAGACCTTAGTCATTTGATGAGCCCTACATTCAGTTCTGGCTGAATATATGCATGAAACACAGCCCAGAGAACAACCAATCAATCAGAAGGGCCTGGCCCCAGGAGTAGCCCAGGACCTCCCTGAAAACTAGAGATGCCCAGAGGCCAAGCAAGACATTAGCTGGACTGGGGGCAAAGAACTACAGTGTAATAATCTAGGCTCAGAGGAAAATCCCGCAGAAATAGCCCTGGAATCCTGTATCTCTGACAGGCCAGAGGAGGTGATGTGCCTGTCAGCAGCCTGGAGTCTGAGCCCTGAGCCTCTGCCCTGCCCCTCACTGTCCAGTGGAGGTAAGGCCAATGCTGGATGCTGTGGCATAATAAGAGGGAACTTATTTTCAATGTACACAAGATCTAACCATGACTCAACGTATTCATGTCCAGGGCCTAAATTTGGTGAGTTTTGTAGGCAGCCTTGTGCTCTGGAGCGCTGGTAAAAGTAGTAACATCATTATCTAATCATTATCAATATCTAATAGCCTTAGCATTTGCTGCAGGTCAGACACTGACTAAGCATTTGCCATGCATAATCTCATCTGTTCCTTACAATAACCCAGGGTGTGTGCAGTCACTCACCAGGTGGAGCCCTGGCATCTGTGCCATACTGGGGCAGAGGAGTGCTTGTTCCCAGAACTAGGGCACTTTTGAGACAGGGCCAGAGGGACTCCCAGGCAGGACTGCAAGAGCTGTATGGAAAACACCAGTTCTAAAGCCACAACCAGTCCTGCTTGAGGCCCTGGGGATTACCTACAGCTTCCTTAAAAGAGCCTCCAATTATGAACTCTCAGTGTTTACAGATTCCTACCAAGTTTTCTGGAAAAGATGGTTGGTCATGATTCTAATAGGGATACCGCCTGGCTGGAGGTAAGGGAGGGTCTGGAAGGATGTGGTCTTGCCTATTCCAGATTACAATTTAGGGGCTTGAATATTATCTGTTCTGTGCAATGACTTGTGCCCTTGGGACACACACCTATCCATCCCCACGTGGTCCATGTCACTAATGCTGGATTCCTGGAGCCAGCTCCCAAGGAGAGCACAGGATCCCTCTGGCTCCTGCAAGAGCTGAGCCTCACGTCCTCACTAGATGGCAGCAAATGCCCGACACGTTCTTTTCTAAAAGAAGCACACCATCTCTCTGAATAAGCCTGCTGTTCGAAGAGCCAGAAGGTTAAAGAGGGGTGAAGAAAGTGGTGAATTAACCCTGGATGGGTGCTAGAAAACTCACAGAGATGGCTCTCACTGTGCAACGATCCAGGAGACCCACAAGAGGCTGAGATGCTGGTCTGAGCTCCGCTCTCCTGGGAGTACCCATGGTAGACAATCCTGATGACACATGAAGCCATGCCCCCGGCCTTCTGAGACTTCTTTTCCCCAGGCGAATCAGTCCCTGCTCAGTTCAGTCCACAGACAAGTTCTAGAGGGCCAGTGCAACACTGCCTTGTGCAGATCGCTTCTAACCAATGGGTCTTCACCATATGTCTCCAAGGGCATATGTGCTAATTGGGAGCAGCATTAGATAGGTGTTTGTGTGATGATAAATAGAATGCAAAATAACAAGAGCATGGACACAGCTCTGTTCTCAAAGCTGAGTGGAGACAGACTCACAAGAAGACTTCATAAGATAGAAGGGAGCATCTGAGATGAGCTGGGTAATGCGTGGGACTGTGATGGGTAGAGGTGGTTCCGGAGGGTGTTTTAAAGGGGAGGAGACAATAGTGGCAGCATCCTGGAGGGTAAAGAGTGTCAGAAGTGGAAGGGAGCATGAGCTTCCCATTGACTAGGCTCAGAGTATAGATAGTGGAGCAGCAGCAACTGAATCTAGAAATGGACAGTTTTGTGGAGAGCCTCCAGTGCCAGTGAAGAGTTCTAACATTTCAGAAATAAGGAAACACTGATGGTGTTTGAACAGGGGAGAAAATTAGCTGGACTGACTGTTCAGGTGGAATGCAGGAGAAAGAGACCAGAATGCTGTTCCTGGTGTGGAGGAGGCACTGAGGATGGAGGGGTGGGGCATGCAGTGAGATCAGATTCTTGTGCTGACTGCCTGTCCCTGGGGCGAAGCGTCTAGGGAGGAACCTTAAGATTGGGGTCAGGGTGACAA